>WSUE01000022.1:189814-224990 GCA_019633535.1 Tulasnella sp. JGI-2019a
CACCTTGACTTGTCGCGCGTTCTCCAACATCCCTACCCTTATCAGCAACGATCTCCTCGTGCGTCTCGCATCTAGTCCCCATACCGGATTGCAGCCCTATCCACACTTGCTTCTCGCCACGAAAGCACGAAATTTGGCCGACTGGGCGGTCCAAGATGGCTCACGCAGAGGGGAGCTCCTTCAGGCGATCAAGGGCGGCTGTGAATCGGTTCTTCGGCTGGGCTTGAAGATCTCACCGCTCAGCCTCAACGATCTACGCTACATTCACACCGCTAGATTCGATATCCTCATCCCGCTTTCAGAGGAGATGGATCCGATGTATGGACCGAACTCGGGTCTATTCACGGTCTGCAGCAACCTTGTCTTAACCTTAACTAACTTCTGGATCTACTGCGACCTCTTCCACCATAGCATCTCTGAGGGATACAGCCCATCGCCGATCAAACCTCTCTCTGCTCTGACCAGGAGACTCTGGTTCAGGTTCTGCATCCCCGACGTGAACTGTAACCAAGACCTTCGTGATCAGTTCGAGCAAGTCGACCTTACGGTGTTCTTGCGTGGTTCGCAGGCCGAGGTTCTTCAGATCATCGCGGGCATAACGACCTCTGCCCATACGGAACAATACACCTGGACCACCTGCTGTGTATTCCACACT
This sequence comes from Tulasnella sp. JGI-2019a, assembly GCA_019633535.1. Lineage (NCBI taxonomy): Eukaryota > Fungi > Basidiomycota > Agaricomycetes > Cantharellales > Tulasnellaceae > Tulasnella sp. JGI-2019a. The sequence goes on from WSUE01000022.1 coordinate 190,470, forward strand.
GGCCTGCCAGCGCTCACGTTACTGAAAACCCGCTCGCCTGCTTTGACTGATCTCGAGATCATTCATTTAACCGAAGAAAAGATCGCGGAGGGGGAGTATCCAGATGGAGATGCGAGCGGTGATGGACTAGACGCTTGGAAATCCATGATCGACGACATAAATTGGGGCTGGTATGACGCGTGGACAACTGAAGACGTTAATTGAGTCGAGTTCATACCGGGCGGGGGAGCAGGTCTGCAGCCACGCTAAGTTGGGTGGGGTTCGGCAAGGGAGTTGCATTCTGCTCAATGATAAGACCTTATCGCTTCGATTTCCCAATCGTTGTCGCTACCATTACGCTCCCTTGTATTGACTATCTATTTCCCTTTCCAACCTAAGCCAGAATTCTACTCGACCGCGCGAAATGTGACCGACCCGTCGAGCATTTTCCTTAGCATACACTTTCTCATACACCGACTGGCCAGTGGCCACAGAAATCTTTAGACTAAGGTTGATAGAATAAAATTTTCCCCTGAGTCCTGTACTGATCTTGGAGCGCAAAGGACCAGAGTCGCCAATGCGCACGAAAGGAAATAACCTCGAAAACACACAAACACTAGTAACTTTCTTTCGTCCAGTTAAAAGTGCCATTTAGTATCTCAGATTGGTTTGTATCTATGTTATCTATAGCTAGAGTACGATAGATATGATGCATGGTTCATTGAACCTGCAGCGCGATATGCTACTATCAAGTCTGCCAGTATTTCTTGAGCTCCTCCATTCTCCACTGGTTCCTACAACAAAATAATGATCGCATAGCAACGCCAAGAGAGTTGTTTTTCTTGAACCCCGGCCTTAGGTACACTATGACAGGCACACCTCCCATATCCGTACCATCTTCTGCAAACTACATCGCGTTTGAATCCGATCCGATCCGCTAGGAGCCCTAGTCGACTGGTACGGCTTCGAATTCAGTATGGAATCAGAGACTAGGAGTTATTGCACGGAGCTCTGTCTACATGGACACGCAATCCTACGATCCCTGAGCAGGCACAGTACGCAAATAAAGTGCATCGAGGGAGGTTATAAAACGGGCTTTGAAAATGACAACTCCGCACGTAGAAGAGGAACGGAGTGACTAGACTCGATGTTTAATACGATCCCATTGGGCGTAGTGATATTCCAGGTTCACCACCTTAAGCGCTTATATAGGCGCCGCTTTAGACCGGCCTGTGCGATTTCGGTGATATATTATGTACTTAGCCGTTATGCCATCAAAAGTTGAGCTGGTCCCACCATCTCTCTTTACCACATCTCAAAGGCAACCTGCACAATTCAAATGATGGTACCCAGCGTACTGTTCCTGGACGATATACTCTCATCGCTGCTTGAGGGCATCAACGAAGATTCGCCCACTGCGGAGCTTTCAGGACCACCTATACCTCCGCCTCTCGCCGTATCGCTCTCGCCGGAACGCCACATTTCCTCCTATATCCAAACTCCCCATCTAAATCTTCAGCCATATTCTCCACCGGTCACCGTCCATGATTGGACTACCGTTCCTGACTAGTCCATCACGCGCCTCCAAGAGCTCGCTCAAGTGGTGAGGACATCGAAGGAGGTGGTTCTCGGGACGCCTGAACTATGGGCAGTGATTAAGGTCCATCGTCGGCCCAGTATCAACTCACGGCGGCGGGAGGATTTGGACTTGGTATTGACGAACTCTCGGTCTGCCCCATTGACAGTCGTATACGGCATAGAAACAGAGAGATACGGCAGCGAAATGGGATCTGAGGACATAGATGAAGTTGAAGATATCTTTACACTCGTCGGCGATCACGCGACCCGGTTGCAAACAGTCCTGTACGACGGTTTACTCTCTCCAGCTATGTCCGCGATACTACAACTCCCTACACCGTCACTAAAACGCTTCAGTCTCGGCTCTCTTGATCCATGGACTAGCCATTCGATGCCATCACTGCATCTGTCATCGGCACAGAAGCTACTTCATGTTGAAGCGCGCAATATGCCGCTTATTTGGGGCGAATTCAAAGGCCTGATTTTGCTGCGGTTGGTTAGTGTGGAGGTGGGGACGGGGGGTGACCGGCTGGCGGAAAATCTCCTCGTTGTATTGCAATCCTGCCTTGATCTAGAGTTGTTGGTTCTAGGGGACATGGGATCCTCTATGGAAGGGGAAGGCGTGGAGTTGGTGGATGAGAGGTCAATCCAGCGCATCTTGGCCCGTTCTCAATGGATCGACCTCCCGAGTCTGCGGTCCTTGACCATCAAGAACTTAGCTCCCGCAGTCGTCCTCGGAATAGTCTTTGGTGTATGCGCTCCAGGAGTATCAGAACTACATCTCGAGGTCTACCAATACTTCCTGACAGCTCTGCCCGACATCAACGCCACGCAGCTCATCAAGCCAGCTTTCGACAGAGCTTTCGATCGCGGGCCTAAATCCAGACTCTATATCGTCCAATACAGTCGCTCTTTGATGATACAGAACCACGGCGATGAATCCTGGGAGCAGCAGATGCCCAGAGATGTATCGTTCGAACTCCACATTCATGTGAACGAGGAGGTCACCGAGGGCGACGCACTAGAACGTTGTCCGAGTTCCTTCAATATTCACCCCGCCCGATGCCAGTGCAACTAGAGCTGGGCCTTGGGAACTCCCTTTCGGAAAACGCATCCTGCATGATCGGCTTCCCTGTACATATCCTAGATCGGGTGGTCGAGATACGATTGCACGGCAACCGCGCTCATAACTCTGAAATCCTTCTTTACCCCTCTCTGCCACAGACTCAAAAGGGGTCCAACGCTGAGCCGATCTACCCATGTCCTCAGCTCACCGGAATATGGTTTCACCACCGTAAATGGAAACACATCCTGAATTTCCTAGACCGCAGATATGGTTCTCGTCCCACGGCAGATGGAGGTGAAACGATGCGAACGCGCCTTCCAGCCATCACGTTCCAGTATAAGCCCACGGCGGATGTCCTTCCGCGGATTGAGCAGTTCGTCAAGCACTGGGAGTTCATAGGTGAGTTTCGCAAGATTGCGACATTACTCGGCAGGATGCTTATTTTCGCATTTGTTAGAACTTTGATTGCGCCACCAAAGGCATCGCTATGATGGTCTGTGGTTATTGCAATGCCCAATGTCTTGGTTACGTCCTTTGTACGTGGGGTGAATCAGTGCAAGTTGTCATTCCCTGAGCCTTCCGACCGAGTACAATCTCATGTGTACCATATTTCATCATGGTATTGAATATTCATTGGACGTCAGTGCAAGATGTAACTCAAGAACATTACTGGTAGGATCGTGAGAGGTCGTGGTCCAGAAACTGCAAGTCACAGGTCAGCGGGATATGTCTTGCCTCAGCCATGAGGATGCGGGTACCAGTGCTGATCCACGTATTGGAAGCGCATGTCCAGCCGATATTGATGGCGGGCGACCAGACCGCTCGCATGGCGAAATCCTGTGAGAATCGCCGCCAGTGCACAGGATCTGAGGTACAAGGTATTGGATCGATCTTTGGAGAGCACTGTAAACTCTCAAAGCGGTCATGCATCTGAAGTCAAAGAGCAGGCCAGTCCTTGAGACAAAGGACCAGGTGGATAGGAGAAACTCTTGAGTTCGAGCCCCCAAGATACATGCTGCGCACTTTGCTGGTGTTGAGGACAGACCTTCAGTTGCACCGACACCCGCTATCCTCCTGAAAAGACGATCCCCATAGAATCGGTGAGTGCTTCACTAGGTTGTACCACGATGTTGACACCTGGACGCATTCTCGTGGGCGAATAAAGTACTCCCACTCCAGCCCGTAGAGTGAGAGATGGATGATCTCCAGGAGGAGTTCATTAGGCAGCTCAGCGATTAGGAGACACGAGTTGTGCCTGACCATCTCCAGAAACGATCCAAAGAGCCAAGTAAGCCTGTGGTAGCTGGAACAGAAATCAGGTTACTCACAATGGTTGAGGTGCCTCTGCGTCATGGACTGTTTCGTATGGCACGCTCTCTGTAGCACCATTGATAGCGTTTGACTCTGAATATGACTGAGGCAGTTGGCTGTTGCACATCACCCATTGATCGTTTGGGTCGGTTGTACGAACCAAATTGTCCCACACTCTCAGCACGGCCGCCCAGTTCTCCCCTGGAGGAGTTTTCTCCGGGATGTCACTCAGAAATTTCGCCATCTATCTACCACAAATGCACTTGCTCAATCTACCTACAGAACTTCTCATTTTACTTCCCGCTCTTCTCGAATCCCTCCAAGACCTTCACGCCCTTACCCTAACTTGTCGAGCGCTCTCCAACATCCCTACCCTTATCAGCAACGACATTCTCGTGCGTCTTGCACTCAGCCCACATACAGGATTACAGCCTTATCCACACTTGCTTCTCGCCACGAAAGCACGAAAGTTGGCCGACTGGGCGGTCCAGGATGACTCGCGCAGAAAGGAGCTCCTTGAAGCGATCAAAGGCGGCTGTGAATCGGTTCTTCAGCTGGGGTTGAAGATCTCACCACTCACCCTCAACGATCTACGTTGTATCCACACCACCAGATTCAATATCCTCATCCCGCTTTCAGAAGAGTTGGATCCGACGTACGGACCGAAGTCAGGTCATTTGACGTTCTGCAATAATCTCGTGTTGGCCTTGACGAACTTCTGGATCTACTGCGATCTATTCTACCATAACATCTCTGAGGGGTACAGACCATCGCCGGCCAAACCTCTCTCTGCTCTGACACGGAGACTCTGGTTTAGGTTCTGTGTCCCTGACATGAACTGTAACCCAGACCTCTATGGTCAGTTCGAGCAACTTGACCTTAAACAGTTCTTGTATGATTTGCAGGCGGAGGCTCTCAAGATCACCACGGACGGAGCAACCACAGAGTATACGGAACAAGATACCTGGACCGCCCGCTGTGTCTTCCACACTGGCCTACCAGCACTCACATTGCTGAAAGCCCGCTCACCTGCTTTAACTGACCTCGAAATCGTCCATTTAACCGAAGAAAAGATCAGGGAGGGAGGGTATCCATATGGAGATGCGGGTAATGATGAACCAGACGCTTGGGAATCCATGAACGAAGATATAAGATGGAGTTGGTATGGCGAGTGGGAAAGTGAAGACGTGACTTGAGCTGAACTCATACCAAACGAGGGAGCAGTCTTCAGACACACTCAGTGGGGTTGATTCCACTCAATGACGGTGAACATACCGGCCTCGCTGCTTCACTGTCTCAACCGTTGGCTCCGTCCTCAGATCGACCATCTATTCTTTTCTCCAAGAGCCAGAGTCCCCAGTCGACGGCAAGGTGTGACCGACGCATGGTCCGCCATTTCCCGTTGTTTACACTACTCCTTTGTACGACACCGACTCGCCACATCTTGCAACCTACGTCACAAACACTTGGTCGTTTGGTCACAATAAGATCCATCAACCGCGATACCCACCCAGCTCAGGGACGCTTTTTCTGCAGCTCGAACCAGGAGATGCAAGAAATCTCCAACCACCAACATCCCAACCCCATCACTTTCACCAACCTCAAAATGCCTCCCAAGAAGAAGGCCGCGAAAGTGAGAACTAATCAGGAGAAGTACTTTGTTGCATACCACTAAAACGATCACATTCATTTTCGCCCTCACGCTTATCCTTATCTCTGAGCAGTCACTCATTCCAGATGACTACACGTTCCTCAAACGCAAGCTTTTCTTATCCTAGAAGGCATCGGAGCAAGCCCAGGATCTACTCGAACACGCCTCCAACTGCGACCCAGACAATTTCGACATGTACATATACAATAAATATTACTTCTATGCGCTGGTGGACCTCGTTGACACGACATTGGCAAAGGTTCACGGGCGGATCGTGAAGAAGGAATGGGACGGGGCATTTTTCCAGCTCGAGGCGCTAGCCGTTTTAAACGAAATCGAGGGTTCTTGGCCTGGTGAGTGACCTCATCGCGGCCTCGGTTGATGAGATTCGGCGGATCTCATCATTTTCGTATATCTAGGTTTTATACATGGGGATCATATCGAAGCCACAGATAAACTCCTCGGAGCGAGTCTTGTCACTGTTCTACGCGCGTTGAAGAAGCAAAATCGTCTTGACGAAATCAACTTCCCGAGTCTAGGGGCAATCCTGCGTCTCGCTTCAAGCTTCGGGGGGGATCAACCAGATCGGCGACAGCTTTGGGACACGGTATCATGTCGTGCTGAAAGGCATTGACAGGAGGCTCTTCCATGATGAGTCTGACGCGGACAAGGAGCGTGGAGCAAAAATGGTCGAAAAGTGGCTCAAGAGGCTATAGGGGAAGATGACGAAGACGACGACGAAGAGACTGAGGACGACGAAGGGCCCTGATATGGCAAGACGAAAGGGTGGGAGCGAAGACCTAGGGGCAGATGAGGATTACAAATTAACCCTGGTGTGGAAGGAATACTCATGGCGAATGAGCCCACAAAACCGCTCAAAGGACCACCAAAGTAGGACATCGATACATGGACCGAACAAGGCCCCTTTCTTATTTAGTAACATGCACCCCGAGACGGATTGAGCCTTTTTTAGCATCTCGATGTATGTTCTGATTCTTCCGCTGTGACGGCCTCTCTTGGGCCCATTTGCGTTCACCCGTAGCTGGATAATATTGTTTTGGTCCTGTCTCATGCCTCAGGCTATTTAGGGCGAAGGGAGGACGGTACGACAGCTCTTGGGTGTCGCTGTGTAGCTTCTATGTCACTGGGCGGAGAGCGGACCGTTTCCTAAAACCCAATCGTTGGACGTTTGGATTGACAGTGGGACCAAGCTCGGAGGATCCCGATGCCGGATGTCGGACAATACAACTGCGCTATGCTATCGAGCACTGCTTCACGTGAGGAGCAAAACGTTATTGTGACCAGCACTCTCGGTGAAACACGGGTCGATCTCGCAAGAAAGGAGATCAATATAAAAGGATGTTTCAAACCCATTATGGCAATCAACGACAACAAGCTCTACGCGAAAGTGAATTACATGGCACAGTATAAGCATAATGGTCATCACTTTGGGGTCATAGTAGAGCAAAGCATCCCTAGGCGCAGAAGCTAGTAGTGTCCACATGAGAGATGCATCTTCGGGCAATTAGAAGCAACGAATACCGTCAGGAAGAATCATTCGGTAGCATGCGAGATGCCAGTAGAGTAGACGTGCGCGTTCCGGCTTTTGAAGAGGGCCGTAGCATAATATCAGGCCACCCCTCCTTATAACTGCCGACTAGACCATCCCCCGAGTATATTGATGAGGTTGGCAACCGGAGATTCACAGGAAAAAGGGGAGGTGAGTTGAAGAGATTTGTGGGTGTGGCGGAGAAGCGAGAGGGCGCGGTTCTTTCGTTGTCCGTCCTCGGGATACTTTCTTTCTCCCACTCACACCAAACGCCACGACGAGCTTGAGGCTCTGTACTTATAACCGCCCACACACTCTCTCACCCACTATCCGATCGTTCACTACCTGGCTGCAGCGACTTCCCTAACCAGTACCCTCATTTGAATCTTCCACAGCCCCAGTCCAACTCCCAATTATTATTGGGTTTCAGGCGGATCAAGGACCTCCTAGCTCGCCACATACCGTCGAAAAGTCTAATGCTCTCCGACGGACTCATTCGACGGTCGCCCAGCATGCAGCGACATAAGCGACAAGCACCTCCTGCCGCTGCCGCTGCTGGTCCTGCCGCGACTACGGGTCTGTCCACATTTTCCCCTCATCCCTCTTTAACGATCAAGAAGCTAATGCCCCGTGTCACGACCAATGCCACCATGGAACCTACAACTACTCAACTGGAACTGACAACAACTAATGTACGATCTACGATTACTCTCTCAAATACAGCCGCTGCCACCCCACCGTCGTACGTCTCAACTTTCTCATTCGCGAAGGTTGAACTAGACTGAACCTTTCCCCTTTCAGAAGCACAATCGCTGCGGCCAACCCTGCAGCCACAAGCAAGCCCGTTAGCAATTCAGCCGCTCCCGTCTCCACATCCAAAGCTGCTGTGTCTGTTGCAGCATCCACAAACCCCGTTTCCGCATCCGCCCCCGCTTCTGTCTCCCATTCCACTCCTTTAGGATCATCCACTGTAGCCGTCAGCAAGTCGACAAGCGCCTCGGTTGTCGTCTCAAGTGCCCCGGGTGGCTCATCTGTGATTATTGTGGTCACCCCTTCAGCATCTTCGACCCCCGTTGCAGTGAGCACTCCCGCAGCTAGTACTCCAACAATAGCGTATGTTTTTTCCGATTGAACAACTAAATTTGCACAATCCGGTGTCAATTTGGGAAAATAACCAACTGACCCCGTAAACCCTTTCTCACACAGGGCTCCCACTAGCAACGCAGCACCGACCACGCAAGCTGAGATCAGCTCGAGTTACACCTATACAACCACCAATGCCGCTGGTCAAACCTACACCGTGACCGGTCTCGTCTCTGGCGCAACCGGCGCTGCCAATGGCAACGCTACAGGCTCCTCATCCTTTTTTCAGAACAAAGGCGCCGTGGCAGCAATATTTGTCATTGCAGGTCTTGCTGGAACCGCTATCCTCCTCGTCGGGATGATCGTGCTTGTGCGAAGACGCCGTGCCAAGCAGCTGGAGAAGGAAGCCGCGTTGACGGCTGCAGATGCAGCGCGGACAACAAGGAAACCGCCAAGCGAGTATGATGAAGACGATATGGGGCCAGCAATGAGTGAGCCGGAAATGACGCAACGGAATATTGGTGGTGGTGCCGGATACGGGGGTCCTGCTGCGGCTACAGGATACGGAACGGCTACGTATGGCTACGGCAACACTTACGGCAACACTGCTGCCAGTGGCGCAGGCGCCCCTGGTGGGCGCGGCGCATACGGAGAACGCCCATACGACAATGGGCGGAATGCTGGGTACGGAGGCGCTGCCGCTGTAGTCGGTGCGGCAGTAGGGGCTGGTGCTACTCGCGGCACACGAGAGCGTGGACGCGGCAACTCCCCTCCTCCCAACGACTATTACAGCAGCGCACCATATAACGCAGGTAACGCCAATGCCGGGTATCCGCCCCAACCTATGCCGGCGTACTCCCGAAGCTCGCACGGCGACAAGGATGACCAAGGCGGTTATGGTGGCAATGGACAGGACGAATTCGAAGACTATGCTGGTGCTACTGGCTTGGATGCATCATACGGCAGTAAACAGCAGAAACAGCCGTCGCAGCAACAATATGGTCAATCACAGGGTCGAGGTGGATACCCTGATGCGTACGCTGGAGCGGGAGCCCCGCGGAATGTCCAGAATACCCAACGATCGACGCGAGAGCAGGATCAATACGAGGCCTATGGTGGATTATACGAGGACGACGATCAGCAGTTCCCGTCACCTCTCAGTGACAGTCAGGTCAATCCAACCCCGCAACCCCAGCAAGGAGGCCGTGTCCCGATCCAGAAGCAAAACGTGTACGTTCCACCAGCGTCTACCGCTCCAATTGCTGTAGGCGGAGGAGGTCGACCTGGACCAAACCCGTCAGGCAATTACGGCAACGACTCATACGCTGGCCGCGCTCCGGCACCGTCAGCACGACGAGACAAGGGCGACTCTACCCTCTCGGACAAGAGCTACTATGGTCATGATAACCTTGCGGCGCCGGCGGCACAGCGGCTCTCCGCACTGTCGGAGGCAAGCAATTACACTGTGGACCAGCCCTCTTACCAGCAGGGCCAGGGTCAAGCGCCGAGGCAACAGGAGAGCACTGGGTACGGGAGCACGGCGTATGGGAGGGAGTTGACGCCCCAAGCACGGGGAGGCGGAGGAAATCAGAACCAGAACCAGAGGTTGTCGGCGGCAAGCGCGAGCATATACGACGACGGGGCGTCAGCGATGAGCTTTTATTCGGATGAGGAGGATCCGAGGGTGACAGCTGGGTTGGGCCCAAAGAGGAGCTTGAGGATCGCGAATGAGTGAGGGAAGTGGAACGGATAGTGTGCGAATGCTGATGGGAAAGTCGGATCGACGATGGACATACAACTCAGGATCTAAGGTGTAGGACTTTTTGCCACCTTCTATTCCCGAGAAGTACGGTTATCGTTGCCGCCAATGGACCCAAACCAACAAGCTGCGGTGTCGTTAGACCACGCATCATTCTACCCTCGCAGTTGCGCAGGTCGTGCATCCCAATTCCTCCAGCTCTGTAGTTGTCATCAGCATCCCCAAATCTCATCCATCCCTTGGCAACCGTCCAGTAATAATACCCAGAACCCCCTCCCCTCCCCTTTTTTTCTTTGGCTTGTCAACGTCAACCCGGGCTCCCCCGACCCTACCCCCGAGGTTTTCCCTCTTTTGGTTTGATGCGCTTCCAGTGGAGGATAGCCTGTTATTTTTTTCGTATCGTTATTTTGCTGCTGCTACTCCCCTGACACGGACACTTCCGCAGCCATCCTCCCTGATCTTTATTTGACCCCATTATTTTCTCCCTGCTTTGGGTGTAAATCCCTTACTAATCAAACCGAATCAAACCGAATGCGAATGCATGAGCTCCAGAAGGAATTTAGAAGCAAAACAAAGTTTGTTCTTATTTGCCTGGGTTCATTGTCAATTTCGTCTCCTTAGTCTCCGCCATGCTATTTTGCCCATCATGTGCTAATATGCTCATCATATCCGCCGAAGGAGGTGCCAATAAGTGGGCCTGTCAGACGTGTCCATACGAATTCCCCATAGAAAAGCTGGTCCGTTGTCACCTTGGCGTTGGACTCAGAACCTCAGACCTTGAACGTTCCTTGATAGATGGTCTCAAGAACAAAACTTCAGCGGAAAGCGGTGGATGATGTGCTTGGCGGTGATGCTATGTGGGCAGATGCAGATAAGACAAAAGGTCTGTCATGGCCCCACCGAACGCTACTCCTTACCCTGACTCTGCCATCGTCTGGCTCTCAGTGGCGTGTCCCAAATGCGAAAACGACTGGGCATACTTTATGCAACTCCAGATCCGGTCGGCTGATGAGCCCATGACAACATGTGAGTGCACCGCCTGTGATTCCAAGCCCAGATCAGAGAATTGATCGATGTTCATTCAGTCTACAAATGCTGCAATAAAGCCTGTGGCCATAACTGGAGAGTAGATTGAACAAATCAGACACGTCCGCCGTCATACATGCACGCAGATACCCACAGTCGATCTTAATGACATGTGTAGTGTGGATGTTATATAGCACCATCTAAGCACCGGTTTTAGGACCCCACACATTGAGCTAACGAAGGTACGAGACCTGGTCAACATCATGATTTGAATTCATTCATTAATGCCGGTCATCCAGACCCGCCATCCTCAGATTTCTGGCTTAGGCACATAAGGGCTTACTTTTGTGACCTTTCCCTTAGGATGCATTTTGAGCTTGGCATGCGTGACAGATTGTTTAGTCGCTTAGAGTATTTTCTTTGCACGTCACAGTTTGGACCGCAAAAAATGCGTCCCTAGGCGAGTTGACATGGTCGATAGTTGCCGGAGGAGTCATGGGTGTGACAGACAGCGAAGAGGATGTGTATCCGAGACTCGTGGGTGCCCCGGTGGTTAGCCATCTCGCCCCATCTCAAGCAATGGATTAGATTCAGAACAACCCATGTAGGTATGGTTTCGCGAGACGGAACAAACGTGGCTGATTGGTGCACTGGTGGGAAACAGGTGGGTTGAACGGGCGAACTGCGACCCAGAGGGCAGAAGCAATGATTGGGAGATCAAAAGTAATAAATCCTGTATGTATATCATCATTAGAATTCACCGTCACCACATAATCATTCAACGCGGTGTTTCTAGGAACTGCTTCCACGGGCTCAAGCCTCTTCGCTTTGCCACAAGTAATACCAGCCCCATCTTATATCATTGTTCATAGAGTGCCAGGCATCTGGTTCATCACTGCTCGCGCCGTATGGATAATCTCCCTCCCTGATCTTCCTCTTGGTTATATTAACAATCTCGATATCGGTCGAAGCGGGCGAGCGGGTTTTCAGAAGTCTGAGTGCCGGTAGACCAGTATGGAAAACACAACGGGTGATCCAGGTGTCTGGTTCCATACGTGTTGTGGTCGTTTTGCTCATAATTATATCAAGAGCCTCCGTCTGTAAACCATTCAAAATCTGAATAAGGTCAAGTTGCTCTCGCTGACCGTCGAAGCCTGGGTTACGGGTATCGTCAGGGACGCAGAACCTGAACCAGGCCTGCCTGGCCGTGGCAGAGAGATGTCTGACTGGAGATGAGTTGTATCCTTCAGAAATGGTATGGTGGAAAAGATCGCAGTAGATCCAGAAGTTCGTCAAGGCCAGGACAAGGTTGTTGCAGGCCATCGATTTCGATCCATATGTCAGACTCAACTCCTCCGAAAGCGGGATGAGGATGTCGAATCTGGCGGTGTGAATGCAGCATAGATCGTTGAGGGTGAGTGGTGAGATCTTCAAGCCCAGCTGAAGAACCGATTCACAGCCGCCTTTGATCGCTTCAATGAGCTCCTCTCTGCGTGAGTCATCCTGGACCGCCCAGTCGGCCAACCCTCGTGCTTTCGTGGCGAGAAGTAAGTGTGGGTAAGGTTGTAATTCCGTATGTGGACTGGATGCAAGACGCACGAGAAGGTCGTTACTGATAAGAGTGGGGATGTTGGAGAATGCGCGACAAGTCAAGGTGAGGGCGTGGAGGTCTTGAAGGGATTCGAGATGACTGGGAAGAATGATGAGAATCTCGGGGGGTAGGTCGAGGAGGCGCATTATAGGATTAACCACAGTTTTCAGTGAGATGACACGTTTGTGTTTGTTTGAACACAACTGCCGGGATCTTGGTCGCGATTGACTAACTAGGATGACGAATATGAGTGATAGCAAATGATATGCCACACAGTGTATTGCCCTAATTATGTCTTGATCCTCCTATCATATGGATAGTCGATCTATAACGCTCTAATCGCAGCCCACCACTTCCGTCTCCCGTAAAGTCCCTCATTTAAAGAAGATCTAAGGTGTCGTCGCCTTCTCTTCATCCCCCACCTTTGCGACCTTCGTCTTCTTATCCTTCATCCCATATTCCTCAGCCGTCACCTCCTGCATGGGTATCTCCTTCATCAAGAATACGCTCAACATTCCCACTCCGCATATACCCAACATGACGTGCCAGATCAACTGCAGACTCGTTGCAAAAGCCACTTGGGTCTGAACCTTGAGGTCTTCGGGCAGACTGTGGATGATGGGGATGACAGCGTATGCGATCTCGTTGCCGACACCCCCTGACGAGGCTGATAGCTGATCGATTATGGACGCCGGGAGGTGTTTCTTGAGTCCGTTTTGAAGAATCGTGGATCCGATGGTGATACCCCAAGTCTGGAAAAGAGAAGCAGAGCATCTTGACCATGAGATGCTTGGTAGAAAAGCGTCGAGGAAGGAAACTCACGTTTGCAAACTGCCTGACGAACGCGAAGAGCGCTAGCGCGTGGGCCGTCTCACTCAAAGGCTGGGACGCCAAGATCGCAAAACTTGGGGAGGGGTACAAGATGCCCATTCCCACGCCCGCGAGTATCTGGTAACCGACGTATCCGGCCTCGGTGGTGCTATATGTGAGGAGAGAGACCAGACCTGTGCCTATGGTAAGGAGCGCCCATCCAAGGAAATTCTGTGGCCGGTACATCTTGAGGATGGTGACTGATGCTCCGCAGACTATACCAAACAGAGGAAGATTCAAATGAATTAGTGATTGCAACCAGGAGTGCTCCAGTTAAACTACGTACCGATAGCGCCGGGGGCCACCGTGGCGGCAGTAGCGAGGAGCGTGACACCCGAATGTACGGCTGATTGACTCTTGACAGCTTGGAAGTATACTGGAAGGTAGACTAATGCGATAATGATGGAAAGATCAGTAAACAAAAAGAAAAAGTGATATCGTTCGATTCCAGACTCCTGAAAACTCACAGAAAATACATGCCACGACGATTCCATGGAAGAAGGTGATGAGATACCTAGGACCGTTTCTCATATATCAGCATAATTTTTTCATGCGGAACGCATCTCCCAGGGGCAAACTCACCCGCTCAACGTCGTGCGGTTTTTCACCAACTTCCAAGGCACGACGGGCTCCAATGGGTATTTGGCCTCGTAGGCAAGGAAAGCGACCAATCCAACGAGGCCCAAAACGAGTGGCACTACGACGCGGAACGATGACCAGGGGTAACGAACGCCTCCCCACGTGAGGCCGATGATCGTTGCAGAGGTAGCCGCGACAACTATAAAGTTGCCTCTAAAAATAAAATAAAAAATGGGTCAGTGTCGTACCGGCGTTCACATAGTCAGTTACAACTCACATCCAGTCCATTCTCTTCATCTTGCTGCGGAAGTCATCTTTTGGTGCTCGGACATTAAGGAAGATTGCCACACCAACAATAGCGATGGCGGTCAGAGGTACATTCATGTCTATTTAAATCCGTTAGAGGTACAAGGATCATCGTCAATATAGCCCTGCTGTGAAATGACATTTGAAACTCACAGAACAGCCAACGCCAGCTAGAGTCAGAGAAGGCTCCGCCTTAGTAAACAGAATTAAACCCATGTAAGTTTTGTATTACAATGTTGGGGCTACTCGCTTACCGATTGGCGGCCCAGAGGCAGCAGCGACTGCCCAGACCATTCCAATTAACCCCTGGCAAAGGCGGAAACAGAGTAGTCTATTAGGTTTGCTTGCGCCAACTAACGGCATTCACTGACCATATACAGTCCCCGTTGGGCTAAAGGGACCAAGTCGGCGACGATGATCTCCGTGAGCGAAAGGATTCCACCAGACCCGACGCCTTGGACAGCTGTCGGATCAACCCAGTAAGCTCTCTGCAAACAGCAGGGTATCACTCTTGTCATACGTACTTCTCCCAGCAATTAGCATGTTTAAGCTCGTGGATGCGCCGCAGACTGCCGATCCTACAATGAAGAAGCCCAGGAAGCCAAGTAGGACGGGTTTTCGACCAAATATCTGGGCCATACCGCCTTGAGAAGTGACGGTGGTCAGAACCAACCATGATCGAGTGCGTACGCTCTAAGCTCACCTGACATAGGCAGAAAGGCCGTGCTTGCTAGAGCATAAGCCGAACCAACCCAAGTAAACTCGCTACCTAGGTTTGACAATGCAAAAATTTAGCAAGATGTGCATCGCCGGGACAGTTGAGCATTTCCTTACCATGTAGCTTG
Organism: Tulasnella sp. JGI-2019a; assembly: GCA_019633535.1. Taxonomy (NCBI): domain Eukaryota; kingdom Fungi; phylum Basidiomycota; class Agaricomycetes; order Cantharellales; family Tulasnellaceae; species Tulasnella sp. JGI-2019a. The sequence goes on from WSUE01000022.1 coordinate 205,663, forward strand.
TACACGATGGTAGGTAGTGCGGTAGAGACGGCGGTCTATTTACAAGAAAGGAGATCGTAAGAGCAAGACTCGGGAAGGAGTTGGTCACGCTCGTACCACGTCGAGAGCGCTAGACAGCACAATCGTTTGGAGTCGTCAGTCTCGGCGATGCGTGGCCTGTCCTACTCTTGACTTACCTAACAAAAGTCGCCTAATGGTCCCAAAGAAGTTAGCGCCATACACCAAGGAAGGGTCGTGTGTCCAAGCTCACCATCATTAAAGACGCGAATACCAGCCTAGTAAAATTGAAATAGAATGATGTGATAATTCCATACGCCGTGAAGATAGGCGTCGTCCCTTACCAGAAGCGCGTTGTTCCGAGGCCGGAGGTGCCAGTGCTATCAATGGGCTCTTGGTTCACTGTCGGCTCGGTGGCAATGCTGGTGGTGGCACCAGTGTTCTCATCTGCAGTCATAGTTCAGTGAGCAAGTAGTTTGGCTGAGGACTATCAAAAGGCAGATGGTTGTGCGGGATCTGCCAAGCAACGGAGTGCCTATATATGTGTGTTGTGAATAAACATTGTAGGTATGCAGTGGATCGAGCGTGGATCGGGATTTTGACATGACCTCCGTGGACTGGATGACATCGCCCCGTGTAGTCGGGGAATGACCGAACATGGGCAGGCTGCGAGTCACCCCTTATTTCTCACGCAGTTCATACGCAGCTCATATCCGTCCGCTTGGTGCAGTCTCGAATGATGCATGGGCTGTAGTTTCCGCTACCTTGGTTGTCGGGTTTTGTTGATCGCTTCAGGCACGTGAGGCGGAAAGCTCTATGCGGCCTATCCATCATCATCACTAAATAACATGTTGGCTCTGGGAGGTGTAAATCATATTTCTGAGTAGCTGGAGAAACGCGAGTGTTAGGTAGGCGAACCTCTTGCGGACTATATTACTGATTCAATTGCGGGTATGGCGGCCACTCTCTGACCAGCTCCAGCTGGAGTCGGTAACGACACAGATCATCTCGTTCACAACTAAGTAGCGGGCTCCTCTGTGCTTCGCGCGGCCCCAAAACCGTCACAGTAAAGGCCACGCCCCTCTCGGGAAACTTCATCGTCCTCGGCGACGACCACCGAGGGGTCTAGGGGGCGGCTTCCCGTGGAAGACGCGAAGGCTAAATGACTACCTACCTTCACTTCCAAAGAATGTCAATCTGTGCCACGGTGCAAAGAGGTGGCAGGCCCTGTGTTGTGCGCATCACTATCGAGTATGAGAGTTTGGCGATTGGAAGAGTTGTTGTCCGATAGAGGCGTTGGAAAGGCGCAGAACTCATCCATCAGCATCATTTAACTTTCAATCGGATACCCATTGATTTGTAGTCCAAACGACAAAAATGGTCATTCAGTCGACTTTTCAAGAGGTAAGAGGTTTTTGAATTAGCATTGACTATTTTACACCTGGACCACCCTCCTCATGCCGTCAACCCATCCTTAGCCGCTGACGCTTGCATCACAAGTAACTCAGCGCTCACTCCCGACGCCAGGAACGCGGTCGGCACATCCCCAAGAGTCTTCCGCATCTCGTTCCCCATATTAGAATTAATCACGGTGGCGGACCCACCAGCACCCAACAAGAGTTTCATCTCATCTTGATGCGATTCTACCGCGAGCCTCTTCCCTCTCCCCGCAATCACGACCATCCTCTTGTTCGAGGCCATGCTCGCGACAGTTTGGATGAGTTGACGAAGTGGAGTCGGAGACGTTATAGTTATGAACTCCATACGACCAAGAGCCGATTGTACGATTGGTGGATGCGACGGGGCTGTGTGCGAGGCGTCCGCAGGTGCGTATTTGAACCAGGAGATATTATCCGCTGTTTCAGATGCGAGCCGTGTCTGGGTTGTAATGTTCGGATAAATGGTATCAGGGAACCCTCTCATCTGAGTAGGGGAAGAAATCATCAGTTACCACATCGCTCATTTTTTATGCTTGTACGTACGGAATGGATCGTGCTCTGAATCGTCATTCCGGCTCCGGCGTTTTCTTCATATTCATTTCTCTCGGTGGCGGTTGCAGCTGCTTCTCCGGTACTTTCACCCTTCGTTTTTCCTTCTTCGGGCACTGAGCTTGAGAGTGTCGACTCGTCTTTGATCATCCTGAATACGGTTGCGCTAATCTCGTCACGAGCACATAGCTGAACGGCAAATTCTAACGCCAGCCGGTCGTCCGGCCCACCAAAGAATGGGACGACGAGGTGAGCATCGGACCCACCCACTAAAGCAGGATTTGCTTGTAGATTGGTACTGTCTATGAACAGTGCAACGTCGGTCGGTGCTGATGCGAAGAGCCGGCGAAGGAAGTGCGAGTGTGCCACTGAAGTTAATCGGTCGTTTCTCGAGAGGGATGTTGACGCGTTTGTTCTGCTTTTGAAGAGTGCTTCCAAAGGAGTGGACGTGTCAGATCCACCTCCAGCAGTGCCGTCGGCGACATTAACGGGTGAGATAGCTGATTCTGTGGACGAGCTGGGTAGTGGCGTCTGCCAACTCAAGATGATCATATCTGCCTCCGCCTCCCTAGCAAACACCCCTACACTCTCATGATACATCTCGTATTGGGCAACGGCGAGACGATCGAACACGGCGATGTTATGCAGACTTCCGAATTTGTGATAGATGCTGAGGAGCGGGTCTCGGACCATGATGTCCTCAACAGCTGACGATCTCATGAGATCAGATGTACGATCCGTAAGTTCGATGAGACGGAGTGCTTCAACCTCAGTTACAAGACCATCTGGAGTAGACAAGGGGCTGGTCGGTGGCTGAATGAGTTGCGTGACGGCCATGATTGAAGGGACATGCTCCATCCCTTCCAACACGACAAGAAAGCGGGACTTCCTGTCACTGACGAGCGGCATGGTGTTTCCAGATTGTTGTCGTCCTTGGCTCTTCCCATGTCCTGCTCCACCGCCTATCGGGGAAACGCGTTTTCTCAAATGCGGCGGGTATAACCAAAGGGCTACCGGCGTCCTATGAAGTTATTTCGCATTCAGCACCGAGATCCCGTCATTCCCCATCCGAAGTACTCACGAGGCAAATGTCAGGACCAAAGCTTCAAGAACAAACATACTGAAGATTCGGGTGTCAAGAATACCCGCGGAGAGACCAACGTTCAGGACAATCAACTCGATGAGACCTGGGGCATTCAGTGTGAACATTCCTGACTACACCGCGCGGGATATGAGGCCTTACCTTTACAGGACATGAGTGTTCCGACAGTCGCGGACTCGCGCCATGTGAACCCAGCCAATCGAGCGGCCAGCGTTCCGCCGGTAAATTTCCCAGAATAGGCCACAGTGAGGATCATAATCGTGTATCCCCAGATCTTTCCAGTATTGAGGAGACCGAGATTTGTACTCAAGCCAGAGAGGGTGAAATACTAGTTAGCGACCATGTGAGTCGACCAGAATCATGTGAGATGGCTCCAACGCATTTGAATGTATGAGTGAACGCTCACAAGAGGCAGAAAAATGATGGCCACCATGTCCTCAAGCTTTTCGGTGATTGTAATGTTTAGCCCTCCATCTCGAGGCTGGATGCATGGAGCCAGTGATCAGTAAAGAAGCGTTCAGTAATGCGGCAGACAAGATAACTTACGATTGCAAGCCCCGCAAGAAAGCCTCCAAAGATTGCATTGACGCCTAGATCGTCCTAGGGGCTCAGTTGTGCCATTCAACTCTGAGTCACGACGCTGACGAACCGATTATGTCCGTCATGAAGGCGTTTCCAAATGTGAAGAGGATTGTTGCCGTCATAAATAATGGCGTCGGGCCCTTTTGGGCAGATCCTGTCCACTTCGCGAGCCATTTGAAAAACCATCTACAGGGGAAGAGCGTGGCCAGCGTCCATCCAGCCTGTATGTCTCAAATAAGCTTGGCCAGTTTTATGAAACTAGGAGGTCGTGGAGACTCACCGATACTAACAAGACATAAAGGGCCGTCAATCCCGTGCCAGCATTGACCAGTGCAACGGTGAGCGCGAGTAAGATCCACCCCACCTACGAGAAGCCATAGTCAGCTGGCTCAGCTCGCTTGGTAGGATGTGTTTTCTTTTCGCACAATATCATTTCCAACACCAGCACTTAGAACAACAACGCCGATGACGTCATCCAACATCTTCAGCTCTGTCAAGATACGACAGAGGACCGGAAACGCTGTGATAGAAAAGGCCTAAATTCGAATGAGGGTTAACTCTACTATATGGTCAAATCGCTAAACGCCGACTCACCACTCCAACAAAAAGCATGAAATGGGGGAAGGATGCACTGTACGATTCGACAAACTGATGGTATAATGGAACGGCAACACCGACTCCAAGCCCGAAGGGCAAACAGATGCCTCCGATTGCAATGATTACTGTAGTGGGCAAGGGGCAATCAGTTCTGGTATGCCGGAAGTCTAGCAAAGGTCCCTTACGTGATGTTCGGGCATTCCGAGCGATCATCTTCGTGTCAATCTCCAATCCTGTAGGCAATCATTTTTTAGTCCCGAGAAAAATCGCGCAGGCTGTCTAGAGTCTTACCGACAAGGAATAGAAAGAGGACTAGACCTAGCAGAGGTTTGGACTGTTAGCACGCAATCATTAGGATGTAGAGAGGTGGAAAGGGGAAGCCCACCGATATCAGCAGTCAAGGCAAGATACGGCCGGGATTGAGAGGGGAAGATATGTTGAGTGAAGCCAGGTATCCGGCCCATGAGAGTCGGTCCAAGCACAATGCCTCCCAATACTTCAGCGATGACCTTTGGCTGCCGTATCTTTCCCAAACCAAGCGATAAAACCTGAGTAGTCATGATAATGACCCCTAAAATGCAAGAAGATTCTTCAGACGTCGCAAAAATTCCATAGGGAGGCCGGATGAAAAGCGCGTACCCAGCTGAATGACCCAAAGTCGGAATGGATCTGCCGTAGAGAACGCTCTAAAGAAAGTGTCGAAGTCATTTACATTATCTAAGCATAAGGATGCTGCTATGAGAGTCGTACGTTGGATCCTCGCCATCGAGGAGACCGCCTTGCTGAGCTGCAGCTCTCCGAAAAAGGGATGTCCCCAGGTCAAAAAATGGACGAGAGAGACTACCTGGAGTAGTCATTAATGCGAGAAAGCTCAGAGGAGTACGTCAAGCGGAAGGAGGTTGAACTGGTGGGATGACAGACGATGGAGGGAATGAGATCAGTGACTTGTTGGACATTAGCAAACATCAGGGTCTGAGACCCCTGTCCTCCCAACCAGTCAGCAGACTAGTTTAATAGACAGGGGCGGCAACACTAAAGCGCTGATAGTCTACTCCTATCTAGCTTTTGGGTAATACATGCTTCCGGCGACGTCGATAGCGTATGTGTAAAGGGCCCATGAGTTAGCTTTGATCAGATCAGCTACCCACCCTTGCTTAACCAAAACTAACTATAATGAGTGAAATACCGACACCATCGGCATGTATGGGGCATTTGTCCAAACACTCGCAACGGTGTATAACTCTTGACCGCATTAAGTCCCAAGTTTATGGAGTGTGGATCACGCAGTGGAGCCCCGGATCTTCTTTGCAACTATAAAACAACGGGAAAGCGGGATTCGCCGCAAGCAAAGTCTCAGCATTGAAATCTTAGGAGTCTCTACTTAAACTGGGCCGGATACCGGAAAATCCGGGATCTTTGACCGTTTCTAGGCCCTACAGACAGACGTAAGACATGAGGGTACGGAAACTCGGACACAATCAGCTGAAAACCATTAACCAGCATGATTAATGAGGGACACACGAACTTGTACATTACTAATTGTGACCCCAAGGGAACAAAAAATACAGGCAAATCGAAGGCATCAATATCTCCAACAGAAATCTCATTGATATATGGAGTCTCATGATATTCAAGCAGTCATCGCATCGCTAGCGGACGAAGCCTGCATCACGAGCAAGCCCGCGGGGACTCCAGAAACCACAAGCGCCGTAGACACGTCTCCCAAAGTCTTCCTCATCTCGCTTCCAAGGGAAGCAGCCGAATCAGCACCACCGCCCAAAATCGTAGCCATCTCATCTTGATGCGAAGTGACTGCAAGTCGCCTGCCACGTCCAGCGACAACGATCGTTCGCTTTCCAGCGGCTAGATCTGTGGTCCTCTGGATGAACTGGCTGAGGGGTGCAGCGGACTCCACCGTATCGAAGGTGACGCGCGCGAGAGCCGATTGGACCATGGGCGAACGTGCGGGTCCAGGAGCGGTGCGTGAGGAGTCGTGAGGGGCATACTTGAACCAACAGATGTTGTCAGCGGTGTCGGATTCCAAGCGGGTCTGGGTCGTAACGTTCGGATAGATCGTGTCGGGGAAACCTCGAATCTAATCGAACAGAGATATTCAGAACATACTTTCACGAAAGACAAAGGTTTAAAGGACTGTACAAACCGAATGTACAGTGTTCTGAGACGTAATATTCGTAATATCGTGCGCCTTCTCGGACCTAGCAGCCGGAAGATCGGCAATGACGATGCTATTGGGCGCATCCTTTTCTTCAGTGTCGGAATCGGCGGCTGACGTGGCTTCTTTTACCATCCGGAACACGGTCGCGGTGACGTCTTCACGAGCACAGAGCTGAACAGCGAACTCCAACGCCAAGCGGTCGTCCGGTCCACCGAAGAAGGGAACTACAAGATGGACCTTGGAGCCAGCAGCGGCAGGTGAATTCTGTTGGCTGTTGATGAAAAGGGCGACGTCGGTTGGAGCGGAAGCAAAGAGACGGCGGATGAAGTGCGAATGAGCGACAGAGGTCAGGCGCGTGACGGGTCCAGCGGAGCTGTTGTTTCGGAAGAGGTTCTCGAGCGGGTTGGTAGCAGGAGCGATCTCAGAAGTTCCGACAGAGCGTTCAGCCAACGAGGGACCCGCCCAACTGAGGAGGATCATTTGAGCTCCAGCCTCCCTGGCGAATACGCCTACGCTCTCGTGATACGTCTCGTACTGTGCGACCGCGAGACGATCCGAGACCGAGATGTTGTGTAGGCCGCCGAACGTCTTGTAGATGTTAAGGAGCTGGTCTCTGACTATGAGTTCCTCCACCGCGGAGGAACGCATGAGATCAGACGTACGGTCGGTGAGCTCGATGAGACGGAGCGCATCAACTTCGGTGACGGGGGTATCGGCTGACTTGGCAGATAGCGGCGGTTGGACCAGCTGGGTAATGGACATGATTGAGGATAGGTGTTCGAATTTGTCCAACACAACGAGGAAACGGCTCTTTCTGTCTGTCGCGAGTGGCATAGTCTGAGCCTCGGGTCCATGACCGGCTCCCACTCCAACGAGATTGGTAGCCGAATCGTAAACGCGAAGACGCGGTGGATGTAATAGAATCGCCACGGGAGTTCTGCAGTAAATGGATTGATCAGAAGGAACTCGATGAGAAATCCATACTCAAAACACTCACGCCGCAACCGTCAATACCAAAGCTTCGAAGACAAACATACTGAAGAGTTGGGTGTTGAGAATGCCAGCGGTGAGACCAACGTTAAGCACAATGAGCTCGAGTAGACCTGGGGAGCCCGAAAGCGATCAGTCATGTTGGACCAACAACACCGAAACTTCTACCCACCTTTGCAAGACATGAGTGTCCCGACGGTCGCAGCATGGCGCCACTTGAGGCCAGCGAACCGACCACCAAGGGTACCACCAGTCATCTTTCCCGTGTAGTCAATTACTAGGAGCAGGATGGTGTATCCCCAGGCCTTGCCGGTGTTGATCGTGCCAAGGTCAGTATTAAGACCGGAAGTCGTAAAGTACTGCATATCCGAGATTGGAGAGTAAATGGATGCTCAAATTCCGAGACGTCCAATATTGAAAAGATAACGTACGATGGGCAAGAAGATGAGCGCGACTGCGTCCTCAAGCTTTTCCGTGATGAGAATGTTGAGGGCCCCTTCACGAGGCTTTGCAAGGAGTCGCAAGTCAGTCGTGTAGGCAGAGCACCAATGTGTACAGAACTTACGACGGCAAGACCAGCCAAAAATCCTCCAAAGATTGCGTGGACACCTAGAGAAGGATCATTGCGTGAGTCGTGACGACCATGAAGTCGAGGAACCCGAACAAAAACATTAGGACGAACCGATGATGTCAGTCATAAATGCACTTCCAAACGTAAATAGGAGTATCACGGTCATGAAGAAAGGTGTGGGGCCCTTCTCGGTAGATTCTGTCCATTTCGCTAGCCATCGGAGCCCCATTTTAACAGGGAAGAGCGTCACCAAGACCCATCCGATCTACAAATGAAATAAATGAGTACCAATGCCCAATCCACCAGAGCAAACTTCGTAGGCGACCACTTACCGATACAAGCAATACGTAAAGGGCGATAATGCCGGAACCAGCATTGACCAATGCAACAGCAAGGGCGAGCAAGACCCAACCAACCTGGAATATTCATATTAACGGCGGCTTGGCTTAGAAAATAGAGTCTGAACGATGCACTTACAAGATCATTTCCAACTCCTGCACTGAGGACAACGATACCAACCGGATCATGAAGCATCTTGAGTTCGCCGAGGATCCGGCAGAGGACAGGGAAAGCCGTGATCGAGCATGACTAGGAAGGAATGGGTGTAGGTTGTTAGGAAGTGGCCGTTGGAGAATTTGAAATGAACAGACTCACCACTCCGACGAAGAGCATGAAATGTGAGAAGTCTTTGCTGTACGACTCCGCGAACGCGTGATACACTGGGATCGAGATGGCGGCACCAAGACCAAATGACAAGCAGATGCCACCAACGGCAATAGTGACTTTATACAGAGCAATGCATGAGCTTCAAATCTTAGACAGATCGGTTCACCTAGAAAGATATACTCACGAGATGTCCGAGCATTTCGGGTAAGCATTTTCATGTCAAGTTCAAGCCCTATAAGACCACGATGACATCAGTTGCGGCTCGGGCATGTCGGGGATCAGAACAAATCACCGATGAGAAACATGAAGAGAACCAAGCCTAGACAGAAGCAGCATCTGCGATCAATCGAGTGAATCACGTGTAAATCGTCGACATGAACTAACCAATCGTGGCAGTCAATGACAGGTAAGGTCGAGAGGCAGTAGGGAAGATGTGCTGAGTGAATCCCGGGATCCTTCCCATGGCCGTCGGACCAAGAATGATGCCACCCAACACCTCAGCGATGACTCTAGGTTGCCTGAGCTTGGCGAGACCCAACGAGAGGAGCTGCGTGAATATGATGATTATACCTGAAACGCATGGAAGTTCATTAGTTGGAAGGAACTGCGGCTATATTTTGAGAACGCCTCACCAAGCTGTACAACCCATAGTCGAAACGGGTCGGCCGTCGTGAATGTACTGGATCAAATGAGCTCGTGAGTAAGCATACGGCGAGCTGGGCTTCAAGATGTGGCGCAGTGACAGCAAAAAAGCAGCGCACGTACACCGGAGATACTCCATTGAGTAAACCACCTTGTTGTGCTACTGCAGCTCTCTTGATGAAGGAGTGTCCAAGGTCGATGAAGGCGCCAGAGAAGCTTCCTCCGCTGTCCATTGGAGAAAGGAGGTAGAAGGAAGAGGGGGGTGCGGAAGAGTGGAGAAGGGGGGAACGAGTTAAAAGGTCAAGATCCACAGGACAGGGGCCACTTTTCAGGAGTGTGCCAAGAAGTGTGTTTGGTCCTTGAGTACTAATCGCGAACGGCATGAGGCACCACTTCAATCAATGGATACCGGAGTTATGATCTTACAGACCGGGCTCGGAACCTTCGATACTGGACTGCAGGTTTTTTTAAATAGGGGCGGAACCAAGTGCATAGGAGAGACAGATTGTAAACACCTGACCATGATATAACGCAAAGATCTTTTTGGTACTGTTTCTGACACGGCAAGAACGGAGCATCGTATTGGTTCGATGCCTCGTTAATCGTCAAGGAGTATGTAAAGAAAATCATCAAAAACTAAACCAAACATGGAGAGACCCTCGTTGTGGCCAGGAGCCCTTAACCAATTGACTGCGCAGAAGATCACAAAGGCGTCGAATTACGTCCTAAGGATGCCAACAAGCCGAGAGAATGAAAATCTCGTCCCATTTTAGTATCGGAGGCGCCGAGACTGCTTATGCAAATCTAAGGCACTCGATAGAGAACTATTCTGAAGATCGAACCTAGAAGATCAGAGACGATCAGCATGAGATGAGCGGCAGGACGGATAGCTGGAGAGGTCGGAAGATAGGCCTCAGCATCGAAAGGGTAACATCAAGTGCCATCCAGCACCAATGCCGGAATGACTCAGGCTCATTAAATCAGTTTGAATACAATCATCGAAAAGTACACATAACAAAGTGAAGAACAGAGACCTCAGAACAGATACTGAACTCACATGATCTAGTTACAGACGCTTCGAGGTATGTTGCAGCTAAGAAATGGCACGTCAAGAGCTTTGAGAGTAATCGCAGCGACGCTTCCTAGTATAGACATGCGAGTCCATTTCAGGTCGGCCGGGCGCTGGTACGACTGTCTGATCTATGTCGCATAGCGTGGCAATGAGGCCGCCTTGTACTTTTTGATGAAGAAAAGGAAAACTGTGTGGACGGAGATTGCGCTTATAACGCCTCCGTGCGTGGCCCGTGCGCCCGGTTGACACACCCTCGTCACTCTGCTCCACTCCAAATATAATATATGTGGTAGACTTGGGAATACAGAAAACGGGAAATTCATAAACGTATTTTCGATCGTTTCTGGTGCTTAGGCCATGATCCCCAATACCATCGCCCCTCCCCATGCCAGAGCCCTCACATAGCACGCCGTACCAAAGTACTTCAGTTCTGCTTCCGCCTCCGGGATATCCCTCACTTCGCCCTCGTCCTTCTTCAGACTAATCATCCTTGCCTGCAGCCTCCTCACGCTTTGCGGCAACACAAACAAGAACGAAAGCGGTAGATTCGAGAACGAGATCATACCCGCTACGATGAGTTGGCCTCGAGTGGAGAGGCCCAGCGTTTTTCCAGGGGAGAAGAATGCCGAAGGAGGGAGGAGGTACGCGGCCAACCAAAATGGAATACAGCTGAGAGGGATGCCGAGTTTGGCGATCGGCAAGCCCTTCTCAAACCACTCATTCCAGAATTGGACCTTCCTCCGAGGGGAAAGATTGGAGGCGAGAAGGACAGGCATGAGGGTGCTGGACGTGTTAATCGAGAAGCCTGTTAGATTCGGAGAGAATGCGAGTTAGGTTGTGTCTAATGATTACTCGCAACTTCACAGGATACTACCGACCTGCCATGACTCCAGCGGCGACAATCCCCGTGATTCGAGAGGCGACAATAACGGGAGCTGATGTGAACATGTTCTCTTCCTCAACCCGGAAAGCCAATAAGATGTTGTTTCGAGGGCGTTGATGGTAGCAGTTGATCCAAATTAGCCTGGTCGAGCCCTACATATAGGATGTATCACGGCCAGAGGCTCAATCATTGCTGACGTGGTGGACGGCAGAGTTGGCGTGTCGCGCGGCTGGCAGGCCAGGGTCCATGCCGCAGCGATTGGTACGTAGCAGAGCGGGAAGGTAACGCCCTCTGAACTGTCCGAGACTCATGAGAGACACGACAGGAGGCTAATGGTGGGATTACGCCAGTGCAAATGATATGTAGACGCGGCAGGTCACGGTGTGCAGATCCAGTTACGCGAGATCCCCTCCCGCTGAAACGCCCACCGCTTTACAAAGTCATTCTCGAATGCATACATATGAATGTTACTGGATCAATCGCTATAATAGCTAGAGATCCTGGTTATAAGTCGTCCGCGTTGCTATTTCGAGTCAACGGTGACCTCATCGGCCGAGCTATAGTAACATTTGCTGTCGTATTGGTTCCATCCCCAGGATTTCACAAGTGACCGCGGCTTTGATTCCCCACAGAACTGGCTATCTCTCAATCGTACTATTCCGTCAATCGTACCATATTATGGAGGGTAACTTTGAACCTGGTAGGGTTGATTCAAAAGCATCCGAACCTTTGAACTCTACGCTTACAGCATCAAATTGCAGCTGATGAGCACATCAAGTACCTGCATCTCGCCCTATCCAGGCTTTCCCTCACACCGCCACGTCTCATCGTGTCGCCGGCCACGCAACCACGGAGGGCCGCCGTAGCCATCATCATACATATCACGCCGCCAGAGGGTTATTCACTTCCACCTCCTGAAGAGTATGAGGTCCCGCAGACCCTGGAGCAGCTATTCGCGATGGATTGGGTTAAGCAGCCTGGCTGTGTCGCCGAATTGATCTACATTCGACGGAGGGCGCCAGTCGGCAGCTCGTCGGGGACAAGTGGAAGCGCGCCTCAACAAAAGCAACATGTTGCATTCCCTGGCGGTAGGATGGAGCCAGGAGATGAAGGCGAGATGTACACAGGTAAGCACCCTATAACCTCAATAATCGTGCATATTGGGCGCTAAGCATCGAACTATCTTCAGCAATGCGAACGACCTGGGAGGAACTCGGGATCGATTTGGCGGAGCCCGAATGGATCCCAGTCGGTCAAATGGATGACCGAGAGATTACGACATCACTGGGGAAAAGGCTTCTCATGGTGAGTGACGGGCCCCGCAAATCCCGACGCATCGCGCCATACTAAGCAATCGGGCGCGCCAGATTCTAAGTCCTTTCGTATTCATACGCGCGACACCATACCCCCTACGGCCAACACCACCGGAGGTCTCAGTAGACGCGCTGAATCCAGAGGGTCCACCGGCCATCGCTCCTCCAACCATTCACTCCATCCCACTTCCAAATCTCCTTTCACCCAGCTCCGCCTGGTCATACATGACCATCGACATATCCTCGCGTCTCGCTCCCTTACCCCACTTTGGAGTGTGGTCCCGCGTCTTCGGCAATGGTAAGAAAAAGGTGAAGCGGAGACGTGTGAAGCAAAATGAAGATCAAGTCTCAGAGTCGGCGGCCGCAAGCCCTACGGAGGGAAGCGTGGAGGAAGCTGTCGCGATCACGTCGAGCGGAGCCAGCTTCTGGATCTGGGTCATGCGGTTTCTCATGAAGTTCTTCGTCAGGACCCTCGTGGGTGATATGCGATTCTCGGCGTTGATCCTCCAAGGGCGCGTATTACCATATGGAAACGAGGGGACGAACGAGAAGGACGATGGCGGATACTTTGGGATGATCGAATCCAGTCAAGACGAGCTGAAAGTTTGGGGTTTGACACTCGGAATGACGCTCGACCTTCTCTCGGGCATGCAACCGCATCTCTATAACAACACTATGAGGCCAACCAGCGCCGCGACAAGTCCAACGGAGATGATTCTGGACCCGTTACGTCGCTCTAACAGTGTCCAGCAACAGCAACAACCCATCTTCGGTGACTGGTCCGGTGCGGCTTCATCTGGCATCAACATCCCCTCGGTTCCCGCACGACAACAACCGGGCACCCGCACCCGCGCGGCGTCGCTCTCCGTCTCGCTCTCAACCGATCCAAACGCTCCACCGGCCCCACGGCCTTCAACACCACCGATCTCCACAGCCGTCAATCTCCAACGCAGTAGCTCGACCGGCAAATTCTCTGCGGACGGTCGCTGGGTCCCGACGTCGTCTGCTGCAGGATCGATGACGCCTGGCGCTAAGGAGCTTGTGCGTCATCTGGAGGAGGAGATGAAGGATATGGGGGGTTTCGATGGCGTCAAGACGGTGTGGACGCCGAGCATGACTTGCGTCTTCCCTCGATTCTCCATACCCGATGTGAACTTCTGGATTTGGTACGTTCAGCAATTGCTCAAGTTGGAGAATATACCAGCTGATGATCGGGAGATGCTTAGGGTGTTTGGAAAACGCTACCGAGATGTGATCAGGGGTTGGGAGCTCAGTATGCGCCTCGGCGGGAGCAATGATCGGAGGTGCGTTTCAATTCGATGGAGACGTGATAATTGGCTCATCCATCATTCTTGTATCTCACAGGATCAACTGGTCGGGACAGGCACTCTCTGCATTCTATGCTGCTGTTCGAAAGGCTCTGATCGTCGTCATCGTTCTTCGTGTCTTGGGGATTCTGACCGCTGTCGGCTTGTGGAGCTGGTGGCTCTACAGGCGTTGGAGTTGAAAATGGATGGAGCATTCGGCGAGCATGAGAGGGCTGATTCACAAAAAGCATTGCATCACATTCACGATCACGTACTTTGCCTTGCCATTATTATTCACTAGCTTTGTGTTTTGTTTGTCATTTATACGTGGCCGATCGGGCCTTGAACGCGCTTACCTGCTGTCACTGAGATTTCCTGCGGTCCATCCCAGCACTGACTTCCTGGGAAGACTTGATTCCATTTGTCGGGATTCAAGCCCCAGGAAACTACAAAAACGGCAGTAAAAATACTTGTGATGTGGAGCATCCGATGCTCGCAATGGGAGTTGATGAGGAAAAATTCCTTACAATGTACCAGGGAGGTCCCAATGGAGCTCGCACTTACCACAAAGCTGTTAGTTGATGACTAAAGAATTCACCCTGGCATGCAATTTCGCTCATTGACGCTGTATTTTTAGGAGTTGACTTTCAAGGTTCTGGAGAATCTCTATGACCAAGTCAGTCCTCATTCTTGAAATATGTAATGGTACCAAATAGAGTTCTAACAAATTAAATTTCAAGTAGCCAAACCGGGAGGAAACTGTTGGCTGGAACTAATCTGATCGTGTTTGAAGAAAGATTGTGGGATTGCTCTCTGTGACTACGAAGGTGTTGAGCCCCGGCTACTTCGTCCCCTGAAGGGCGAGGACGATTGGAGATGACGTCACTGTGTGATTTATGCTCTTCATTGTATATTTCTCACAAATCCTCGGCAACTGCGTCATCCCAATCCGAGTCAGAGTCGATTCCAGTATCAATCCGCTCAAGGTCTGCATGCAGCGAAACCCATCAGGCGCCGTTGCCCGCAAAGTACCCTATGCCATCATCTCCGTCTGCTACCATCCTTTCCTTTACCATAATCTCTGTTTCCACCACCTCTGGTAGCCTATTGGCTCCTTTTGACACCAAAAATGCGAGCGCTGGGATCCCAGTATGAAAGATACGTGTAACCCATCGTAGGGTGAAGGGTGTAGCGGTTCTAGTCCCCACACCGGTCAGAACTTTCACCGTCTCGTCGCAAATGTTGTGAAGGAAGTAGAAGAGATCAATTCGGTCTGACTGTCGCTCTTTGCGTGGCCTTTCCTCCGGTACGCAGAACTTCAGCCAATCCCTTCGCATGACCGCTGGCAGTGGGGTGACGTTCGAGGATCGGTAGGGGGCGGATAATGAGTGATGAAAGAGATCGCAATAGATCCAGAAGTTGGTCGCGCTGAGGACGAGGTTTTCGCAGATCGTCCACCAGTCTTTGTTCAGCTTCGCTCCCGGTCCATAGCGAGTGTCCATCTGCTCCGACAACGGGATGAGGACGTCGTACCTGGCGGCGTGTAATCTTCGAAGGTCATCCACTGTAAGCGGTGAAACTTGGAGCGCCAGCTTTAACATGCTCTCGGGACCCTCCCGGATGGTGTCGTGGAGCTTTGTTCTGTGTGAGTCATCCGTGACCGCCCAATCGGCGAGTTGTCTGGACTTGACAGCGAGGAGGAGGTGTGGATATGGTTGTAGTCCTGTATATGGGCTGCATGCCAGGCGCAAGAGTAGTTGGCTATTGGGGAAGGAGGTGGTCTCGTGTAATACGTGGCATGTGAGCATGAGCGAGTGGAGATCCTGAAGCGTCTCGAGGTAATAGGGTACCAATATTAACACCTCTCTTGGTAAGTCTACTAATCGCATGATAAAGACTAAGCCCGATGGGGATTTCGAGTGATGGGTTTGGGT
This sequence comes from Tulasnella sp. JGI-2019a, assembly GCA_019633535.1. Taxonomy (NCBI): domain Eukaryota; kingdom Fungi; phylum Basidiomycota; class Agaricomycetes; order Cantharellales; family Tulasnellaceae; species Tulasnella sp. JGI-2019a. The sequence continues at coordinate 221,483 of WSUE01000022.1, forward strand.
TTGAGTGTGTCTTTTCGTGTGATCAGTCACGAAGAGACCGGGACTCCGTCGACCCAAACATCAAGCTAATATTACCGCCTCTGAAATATATTCTCAATTTCTGTGATACTTACCTTTCGTTTGATACCTGGAACTAGCTAAATAGTACACATTCTCGACGAGGATGAATGGAAAGTGTGAGTTGTATGCAGGCGGAGACCTGCGATATTCGACACCTTGGCAGATCCTGACATCTGAGGGGATCTCTCGACCGACCCATGACCAAAACACTCATTCCATAGTGGCCCTCAAGAAAGGATAACAGGTAGCTAAATCCAATAAAGCAGCTAAATCCGGTATCATACATATAGTCATTATATGGGAAGCTCGTGGGGCGGCAACTTGCACTAGTTCACCATGTGTGAAGGCCAGAACCATATCTCGAGTATCCTAGCTCCGGTAGCCCGTAATAACGGCTAGAGCCTTGGTGATACGATCAAAGCTCTAAAATATATGATCATAAGCATACCTTCAGAACGATATTGCAATCTTACAGCACTCACCTATGAATCTCCACCGCTCAACAAACAGCTCAACCCGTAGAAGTAAATCCGGGGTTGGTTCATACTGGACAAACGTAAGGGTAGAGAGCGCCTGTGTTATGCCACTTCCATCAGCTGCGGAACGAGGGCCGTATCGGTCGTTCAGGAAATACAGGATGCGGTTCCATTTACGATAGCAAATCCATATGCTGGTTAGTCGAGGACAAGGCCAAGTTGGCTGATTGTTGGAGCCCGCTAGTGTCGAAAGATAAAGCAGAATTCCGGAAGTGTGAACGCGATTGCCACGCAGTCGCAGTTCGATCACCTGATCTAGGATGTGTACGGGGAAGTGGGTCATACAGATCATATTTTCCGACTTAGAGTTGCCGAGACCCAGCTCTAGTTGTACTGGCCTTGAATGAGGCGAAAGCTGGAGAAATTCGGACAAGCGCTCCAGTGCCTCGCCCTCAATGACCTCTTCGTCCACGATGACGTGCAGTTCAAACGAAGTCTTCCTAGGTGCTTGTTTCTCCCAGGATTCGTCGCCATGGCTCTGTATCCTCACCGAGTGACTGTGTTGGACGATGTAGAGTCGGGGACCAATGCCGTCATCAAAGGCTCTGTCGAACGATGGTCTGATGAGTTGTCCAGCGTCGATGTCTGGCAGTGCTGATAAAAAGTATGGGCCAACCTGGAGATGCAGTTCTAATACTCTCGTGGCGTGTACACCGAAGATAATGGCGAGGACAAGTGCGGGAGCCGAGTTCCTGATTTTCAGGATCCGCAGACATGGGAGGTCGATCTGTGAAGAACGCGCCAAAATATCCCGAATCAACCTCTCATCCACTGACCCCGCGCTTTCCCCTCTCGTGACCAAGCCCATGTCTTCCAGCGCCAACAACTCTAGATCAGGGCAGGATTGCAACACGGCAAGGAAATCTTCGACCAGTTGGTCACTCTCTTCCTCCAACCCGACGTTAACCAAACGTAATGACGTCAGGCCCTTGAAGTCACCCCAAACAAGAGGCGCATTCTGTGCTTCGACGTGGAACAGTTTTTGTGTTGACAACAGTCGCAACGGTAGCAGCAACTGGTTCGCTTCCCATGGATTGAAAAAGTTCCAAGAGTTGAGACTGATGTGTTTCAGTGATAGAGTAGGGAGCTGAAGGATTGCAGCCATTGCTGGAGATAGTGAACCATTGTATAAAACTGTTTGCAACCGTGCTGCATGATTGTGGACGAGTTTAAAGATGTCTCCAACTTCATCCATGTCCTCGGGTTTTGTTGCGATATCGTATTTCTCTGCCCCGATACCATACACCACGGTCAATGGCGCAGACCGAGACCTTGACAACACCAAGTCCAAATCCTTCCGCCAGCGTGGGTTGATACTTGGCCGGCGATAGATCTTGATCACTCCCCACATCTCAGGTGTCCCGAGAACCATATCCCTCCACACCTTTGCCACTTGAGCGAGTTCATGGAGGCGAGTGATGGACCAGTCGGGAACTGTAGACCAGCCATAGACGGTGACTGATTGGAGTAAAATGCGGCTGAAGATTTCAATGGGAAGCTGTGATATAGGAGACAAGATGGCATTCTGATGGGAGCGATACTGCGAGAGGCGGAGGTGTGCATGAGCTTGAAAGCTTCCTAGTGCCAGTTCCAGGCTTTGGACCATTCTGCGCATTTGTGTCGGCCCCATGTCATCCATCGATGTTTTCCTATTGATGGAAAGGGATAAATGAGTGTTCGTTGTTCAGAAAAGCGCAACTTACAGAGAATATGTGGTAAGCGACTCCTCGTCGATGCTCTCCAGTAATGTCGAGAGCGTTCCATTCATGGCTGATAGACTAGGTGCCGCCATTTGGATCGTAGTGGTTGAATTTAAGATGTGCGTGTGTCGTTCCGATGCCTCGAAAAGATGGTGGGATCAGGTCAGGTTTCCCAAGGCGGCGCTGCTAGGCTCATATACTATCACCAGAATTGCCGCACATGCCGCGACGCTTGGATACTAAGAGGTCATTCCCCACGAGATCTCGATGTCGGGTTAGTTTTGCCGACAGCTCAAACATCGGTGGTCGGCTTTGGCTTTCAGCCGGCCTAGCCGCGAGCCGAGCCGAGCCGATGTAACCCGGCTTGGTAGCGGCTTCGGCTTGTAGATTTAGCAACTCTCAGCTTTTGGCTTAGCCGATCCCAGAATGGGCAAGGTGATCCGGGCGCTATTGATCCAACTCCGCCGCCAGCGAATTTGTACTGTGCACTTCACATTCTGTCAACTCATTGTCGATGACCACTCAGTGGCCGCCTTTCCATGCAGGGGTATTGCCTTTTCTGCGAGCTTGAAAACATCGGGCTTGTGGAACTGCAACTCGCACTGGTTCACCCTATGTGCGAAGGAAAGACAGAACCAATATCTCAAGCATCTTCATAATGACTAGGGTTTTTGGTGATGTGATTAGAGCTCTGAAAGATGTGGCCATAAGCATTCCTTCAAAGCGATATCGCAGTCATACAACGCTTACCTATGAACCTCCACCGCTCAACAAACGACTCCATCCGCGGAAGTACATCCGGAGTTGGTTCATAGTGGACAAATGTAAGGGTAGGGAGGCGCGCCTGTGTCATTTCACTTCCATTAGCTACGGAACGAGGACCGTATCGATCGTTCAGGAAATGCAGGATGCGGCCCCATTTACGATAGTGAATCCATATGCTGGTTAGTCGGGGGCATGGCCAAGTTGGCTGGCTGCTGGAGCCCGCTGGTGTCCGTATCCGAGAGAGATAAAGGAGAATTTCGGGGGTGTGAACACGATTGCCACGTAGTCGCAGGTCAACCACCTGATCAAGGATGTGCATGGGGAAGCGGATCATACAAGACGCATTTTCCGACGTAGAGTTGCCGAGACCCAGCTCTAGTTGTACTGGCCTTGAATGAGGCGAAAGCTGGAGAAATTCGGACAAGCGCTCCAGTGCCTCGCCCTCAG
>WSUE01000022.1:225083-240736 GCA_019633535.1 Tulasnella sp. JGI-2019a
CGAGACCCAGCTCTAGTTGTACTGGCCTTGAATGAGGCGAAAGCTGGAGAAATTCGGACAAGCGCTCCAGTGCCTCGCCCTCAGTGACCTCTTCGTCCACGATGACGTGCAACTCGAACGAAGCCTCCCTAGGTGCTTGTTTCTCCCAGGATTCGTCACCATGGCTCTGTATCCTCAGTGAGTGACTGTGTTGGACGATGTAGAGCCGAGAACCAATGCCGCCATCAAAGGCTCTGTCGAACGATGGTTTGATGAGTTGTCTAGTGTCGATGTCTGGCAGAGCTGACAGGAAGTACGGGCCAACCTGGAGATGCAGTTTCGATACCATTGCAGCGTGTACACCGAAGACAATGGCGAGGACGAGTGCGGGAGCTGAGTTTCTGATTTTCAGGATCCGCAAACACGGGAGGTTGATCTGCGAAGAACGCGCCAAAATACCCTGAATCAATCCTTCATTCACTGACCCCGCGCTTTCCCCTCTCGTGACCAAGCCCATGTCTTCCAGCGCCAACAACCCTAGATCAGGGCAGGATTGCAACATGGCAAGGAGATCTTCGACCAGTCGGTCATTCTCCTCCTCTAACTTGACATTAACCAAACGTAATGACGTCAGGCCCTTGAAGTCACCCCAAACAAGAGGCACATTCTGTGCTTCAACGTGGAACAGTTTTTGTGGTGACAACAGTCGCAACGGTAGCAGCGACTGGTTCGCTCCCCATGGATTGAAAAAGCTCCAAGAGTTGAGACTGATGTGTTTCAGTGATAGAGTAGGGAGATGCAGGATTGCGGCCATTGCTGGAGATAGTGAACCATTGTACAGAATTGTTTGCAATCGTGCCGCATGATTGTGGATGAGTTTAAAGATGTCTCCAACTTCATCCATGTCCTCGGGTTTTGTTTCGATATCATACTTCTCTGTTCCAATACCATATATCACGGTCAACGGCGCAGACCGAGACCTCGACAGCACCAAGTCCAAATCCTCCCGCCATCGTGGATTGATATTAGGCCGGCGATAGATCTTGATCACTCCCCACATCTCAGGTGTCCCGAGAATCACGTCCTTCCACACCTTCGCCACTTGAGCGAGTGCGTGGAGGCGAGTGATGGACCAGTCGGGAACTGTAGACCAGTCATAGACGGTGACCGATTGGAGTAAAATGCGGCTGAAGATTTCAACGGGAAGCCGTGATATAGGAGATAAGACGGCATTCTGATGGGAGCGGTACTGCGAGAGACGGAGGTGTGCGTGATCGTGAAAGCTTCGTAGCGCCAGCTCCAGGCTTTGGACCATTCTGCGTGTCTGTGTTGGTCCCATGTCATCCACCGGTGTTATCCTGTTGACAGAAAGGGGTAAATGACTCGATGAGTGTTCGTCGTCCTAATATTCACAGAAAAGTGCAACCTACAGAGAATATGTGGTAAGCGACTCCTCGTCGATGCTCTCTAGTAACGTTGAGAGCGTTTCGTTCATGGCTGATAGGCTGGGTGCCGCCGCCATTTGAATCGTAAGGGTTGAATTGAGATGCGCGCGTGTCACTTCGATGCCTCACAAAGATGGTGGGATCAGGTCAGGTTTATTTTTCAAGGGGCCGCTGCTAGGAATTAATTGCCGCATACGCCGCGGCGCTTGAGCATCAATATCGGGTTTGGTCTCACTCAAACAGGGTCCCACGGCGAATAAGGGGTCCTCGTCTCTCGACCTTGTTTTGGCGCTTTCAGCAACATTTATGTGATGGGTCTCAAGCGCTTATGTGCACTGCTTCAACGCCATGCAAGGTTGGGCGGCTTGTGCGACAATTCCGGCGAGTATACAACGTCGCCTTCAAAAGTCGAGCCCGAGCTTGTCCAATTAAATCATCCCACTGCAGTAACCCGCATGCCAAATTCAGCCCATGCGATCAAAACGGCGACGCCCAGCGTACTGGTCATGGACGAAACGCTCTCATCGTTGCTTGGAAGCATCAACGAAGGATCGCCTATCGCATGTTCTCTGTAAGGTGCTTTCTCTTGTAACTACGAAAACAAACAAGGCCCATATCGCTAACTTCCTGCCAACAGGAAGACGCCGATTCAGGGTATGGGACCCACAGAGACCCACAGAATGGTCCAAAATCTGGAATTAGCGTTACGAAGCTTCCAGGATCATATACACCTCCGTCTCTCGCAGTACCGCTCCCATCAAAACGCCATTTCTCCTTCCATATCCAAACTTCCCGTGGAAATCTTCAATCACATTTTATGCCTATCGGTCGCCATCTACGACTGGTCTACTGTTTCTGATTGGTCCATCACACGACTCAAGGAACTCGCTCAAGTTGCGAAAGCATGGAGAGACGTGATTCTCGGGACGCCTGAGATATGGGCAGTGATCAAGATCCATCGCCGGCCCAGTGGCAACCCACAATGGCGGAAAGATTTGAAGTTGGTACTTGCCAGGTCTCGGTCCGCACCGTTGACTGTGGTATATGGCGTAGGGAGGGAAGGATACAACCACAAAACGCGAGATGTAGACATGGGCGAGGTCGGAGAAATCTTCACGCTCGTGGGCGACCACGCGTCACGATTACAAACGATGTTATACAGTGGCTCACTATGTCCAGCTGTGGCCGCTGTGCTGGAACTCCCTACTCCATCGCTAAAACACCTCGATGTCTACTCTTGGGACTATTACGATCCGCAGGGAACGAGCATGTCGAAACTCCCGCTGCGTCTGTCGTCAGGACAGAAGTTGTTCTATGTCAAAGTACAGAACGTACCACTTATCTGGGGTGAATTCAAGGGCCTAACTTCACTACACTTGATTAAAGCTGGGGAAGCGAGGGAGAATGGCGGATTGGTAGAAGATGTCCTTTCCGTATTGCAATCCTGCCCTGATCTACAGTCGTTGACTCTAGAGAACATGGGATCGGCTAATGGGGGGCTGAACGCGGGGTCGCCAGATGAGAGGTTAATTCAGGACGTCTTGGCGCGTTCACGCCAAATTGACCTCTCGAGTCTGTGGTCCTTAATCATCAAAAACTCAGCTCCCTCACTCATCCTCGCCATAGTCTTCAGCATACACGCCATGGGAGTGACGAACCTACATCTCGAGGTCGGTCGATACTTCTTGACAGCTCTGCCCGACATCACCGCTGGACAGCTCATCAGGCCGGCTTTCGACAGAAGTTTCGGTCATGGCCCTGAATCACGACTCCATATCGTTCAGCATTGCCACTCACTACAGATACAGAACCACGGCCACGAATCCTGGGAGAAACAATCACCTAGAAAGGCCTCGTTTGAACTCCAGATTACTGCGGATGGGGGAGCTACCGAAGAAGAGGCACTGGAGAACTTGTATGAGTTTCTCGAGTGTTCCTCCCGTCCGATGCCAGTGCAACTGGAGTTAGGCTTCCGCCGCTCTCCCTCAGAGAATGCTTCCTGCATGATCGGCTTCCCCGTATACATCCTAGATCAGGTGGTCGAGCTGCGATTGAATGGCAGTCGGACGCATACCTCCGAAATCCTACTTCATCTTTCCCGAAAGCAAACATGGGAAGGATCCGATCCCGAGCCGATATATCCATGTCCTCGACTCTCCAGGGTGTGGATCTGCACTCGCAAATGGAAACAGGTCCTGAATTTCCTGGAAAGTAGATATGGTCCTCGTCCGGGTCCCGGCGGGAGCGTCGTTAAACCAGCGTGTCTACCACATATCACATTTGTTCAATACGGACCAACTCCGGATGTGCTTCCACGGATCACGCCGTTTGTTAAGCGGTGGGAGGTTGTTGGTGAGTATTGCAAGATCGCAAAGGTCGCTCGAATGGCTTCTTATTACTCCTCCTCAGATATGCCTTAGATCTCTGATCCCATCCTTACACTATAATACGGTGACGAATTTGAGGCTCGAGATTTTGGCTTTGTACCGCACACATTGGCTGGATCGGTGCATGTTATTGCCTCCCAAGCATGTGTCCTCGATGACATTGCCGAACGTTTCAGTAGCAGAATTCATCTCTGTCGTGTGTCATACCAATCCGGTCCCATGATGCTCGAACTACATTGTTATCTGAGGTTGTCCAAACTGCTGCCTTCGTGAGGCAGGACTTATCCTCCCAAGACGTAGATTCTTGAGAGCGGTCTGTGAATGTAAGGTAGAAACGTCTGTAAAAAGGATTGCATCAGTTTCCATTGATAGTTTTATTCAGAATGAAGCAGCTCACTCGTCGACACAGACATTGTTTGACCTGTCATTCAAAAATCGGGTGATTCCGAGGTGATCGAGTTTGGGGGCTAGTAGCTTGCCAGGCTGAAATAGGGCTCAGTTAGGGGGCCAAGCTGAACGTCTCATCAAAAATGATGTGCGTACCTCAACGATCTTAATAATGGAAGGATGGGCAGAAGGGAAAAAACGGACCCGCAATGCCTCATTGAGTTTCTGCGTCAGGTACAGGCGACCTGCATGACTGGGTAATGCATTGATGTACGTTGGTGTCGTTAGCTCGACAGCTTGAACCTGAATTAGACCAAAGCAGGCCGGTCCAGTCAATGAAGCTGTTAAGGCGCTTTCATCCGAAGGAACGTGGGGCTGGATGATTCGCGGCGCCTCTTGGGATGTTGTAGACCTAGTTGAAATCAATGGCGATCATCAGCTACAGTAGGGGACAAAGTAGTCTTCAGCGCCTGGACGCTTACCCTTCATTAATCTCTTCGACAGTGAGTGCAAATTGGTCTACCATGGCTTCCTGTAGACTCCCCCAATTCCAGGCAATTTGACTGGAAAGCTTCACATGCCATTTCAGCGCCTTTCCAGAGAGGCAAGAGGCAACCAAATCTGTGATCCACTCGTCGTCCCGCTGCTTGCCATGAAGATAGGCGTACTTGCGTACAGCGCCTATAAATCTTTCACATTCAGCAGCATCGAAGCCACTAAATGCGAGCTCTTCGGGCAACTTGCAAGCTCCTCCACATGTTGAAATGACGTCTACCAGAGGAGGACATTAGCAAATGATACGCATTCCGAAGAGAACTTATCACTACCAGAGTCGGATAAAGCCATTGAGTACGCAGAGCTGTCGTGGGCAGGGATGTTCGACAATCGGGATATGTACCCTGTAGGTAGGAAAAGGGATTTCGATGATGGTATACTGATTCTATTCGGCATCTGCGAACGCGGTTGTAAAGAGGGTTGCCGAACAAAGTGTAGTGGTTGTGAGGCGGATGTGAGCTAATAAATCCTTCCCGCTCGCTTAACATCACATCCACCGCATTGGTAACAAGCCGCTGCGGTATTCAGGAGCAGACTATAGTCTGAGACTTATTTGTTAGCCCTTCCGCCGCAGGCGAAATGTCGTTCAAGCACATCGCCTCCATATCTGTCGAACCAACCATATCACTTACCTTCAAATACATATTTTACTTGTCGATAGTTGTAGTGACAAGCATAAAAGTCGTCACTGTCAAATCGGCAACAGGTCCTTCTTTGAGTACGCCTTTCCGATGCGCTTTGCATTCACACCTGCTATTGGCATGCTAGTAAAGTTTTGTACTGCATCAAGAAGCTGGATCACCGATGCTTGGTGGCCAGAAGTTGATTTAGTAAGCGTATGGCAGGAATTTGTTGTTCATAATCAATCCAGCATATATACATTCCAATAGAATAAGCCTTGGCACGCTGGCGGAGTTATATATTGAACTATAAAGTGTTGAGCGCGTCTGAATAATCATAACAACACTCGGACTTTTTGATCCGCCGATAGTCCTCAGCGGTAGCTTTGAATTCACGCTGACCACGGTTGCATTTAAAGGGTGACTGCACTCAACCGCTCTGCTCTCCACTTCACATCCCACCACCCAGACGGAAGCCCTCCATAGCTGTGAGCTTGCACCCTACTGGTCTGGCAGCAGTCGGTGCAGGCGGTCCGTACCGACCCTAGGCTCGCTGCTAGATAGCCCAAGAAGCGTTTGTAGGGTCGGGGTCCCTGACATCTCCGCCGGCGAGGGGTGCGGGCTTAACTCTGAGACACTTTCCTTGTATACTTTCTCTGACATGGATGTGAGTTGTCTTCCTTGATATTTCTTCTCAAACATCGGCTTCGAGTACTGAAACATTTTACGTCTTGGCAGCAACAAACCCTGCGGAGGATAAGGGGTCCGTCGACCGTCTCTATATTTCGTATGTGTGCAGATATAGTATAATTATCAATTTACAAATTATGAGCCATATCGGACCTTATATGTGTAGAGGATCGATGGATGTTCTCTCCATGCCTTGTTTTCACTACCATCTGTACTCTCATTTAAAATACACAAATAAACCATCAAGCGTTGGCTGCGAATGCCGATGCAGTTTCAACGGAAAGCAAGCAAACAAACACAACGAGATAACGCCTGAGTCTTCGAACCCGCCAGGCCGTAGTGCCGAGTGATTCCCAGCAGCAGCAAACAGCTAGCTTCCGGATATACACTACTGTTCGGAATATCGCGAGGAAATTTGATGCAGCGAGGATCCTTTAGCGTCCCGGTCGCGAGAAAGATGGGCCTGCGTCCAGACACAAGAAATGGGGCTGTTAGAAGCGAAATCGATGGAGAATATTCTGCCACTAATAGGCTGGACGCGTTGGTATGAACGGCGGCTATTGTGCAGAATTTTGCCCGGACTTCCGCTGTGCACTTCGCCCACTCATTCGCAGCTTCACCGAAATCACTTTCGGTACTCAACAATGCGCAAAATAATATTTGATAGTGCGCCATAGTTTAGGGACATAGCTCAGTATGATAAGGTACCTTGAGTTGCTCAAGCCATTGGTCAGAGTGAGGTAGATAATCCCACGACCGCACAGACTGAGCGCCCATTTCCCCACCACCCTCCTTTCCGATGGACCTCTCTTCTCTTCTTCAGAACCTCCAGATTCGCTCCGGAAAATCAAGGAGGCCAAAGGTTCTGGAAAGGTTGGATATCCCTTCCATCGCCAAATACATCAAGTCAGACAAATGCAAGAATATCTTCCTTATGGTGAGTAACCTTTAGCTGATATTACTTTCATCGCGCTTTTAACTCTCGCCTCACGGGCGTGTTAGACAGGAGCAGGTATGGATATATAGATTAGTTGGTTTTCATGAAGATGCGAGAATTAACTTGCTCGCTCGATAGGCATTAGTACATCCGCTGGGATCCCCGATTTCAGAAGCCCGGACACTGGACTATATGTAGGACTATAAATGACAATTCTGCTGGCATACTAAATGTTTCTTTAGGCAAATCTCGCGAGATTGAGGCTGCCATATCCCGAGGCGGTTTTCGACATCGACTATTTCAGGGGGAACCCGCAGCCGTGTCAGTCGCTTTCATTTCGACCTTGAAAGAAGGAAGTCTCATTTGATCTATATAGTCTATACTTTGGCATCTGAGCTCTACCCGGGGTAAGCTCCTTTGTGACAACACGCTTAATCGTCTGATAACAACCGTGCCATTATTATCCAGGTACTATCGGCCGACCGTCACGCATTCCTTCATCCGGCTATTAGCGGAGAAGAAGCTGCTGCATACGTGCTTTACACAGAACATTGACACTTTGGAGCGAGTAGCAGGCGTACCTAAAAATCATATTATCGAGGCGCATGGCTCCTTCGCGACTCAGAGATGTGAGTATGATTTTGAGGTTAGGATAAAAATCACGGCTGACAATTTGCAACTAGGTATCAAATGCAAGAGGGAGTTCCCGGACGATGAAATGAAGGAGCTTGTTATGAAGGCTCAAGTTCCTCGATGCCATACGTGTAAAGGATTGGTCAAGCCTGACATCGTATTCTTTGGGGAGGACGTGAGCCCAATGCTTGTCAACCAACGCGTGGATTTTAGTCTGACCTCTTTATTGTCGCACGAAGCTGCCAAAAGACTTTACCAAAGCAGTGAATTATCTGAATGATGCGGACCTCTTGATCATAATGGGAACATCGTTGACTGTCCATCCATTTGCTGGACTCCGGAGTAGGGTCCCCGCATCATGTCCCCGGATCTTGATCAACCTCGATAAAGTCGGTGACATTGGCAGCCGTTCTGACGACGTCGTTCTCCTCATGGATTGTGACGAGGCTGTAAGGAAGCTATGCGACGAGATCGGTGATGGATGGAGGAAAGAGTTGGAGGAGTTATGGAAAGGAACAGAAGGTAGCTTCACCCCGCGACCAGAGCCAAAGCCAGAAGTGGGGAAAGACAAACCAGAGGGCAAGCGTAACGCCCATTTGGAGAAAGAGGTGGCGCGGATGGCAAAGGAGGTAGGAGGGCGGGCGACCCCTGAAGATGACGAGGGTGGTAGTCGACGTTCCACTAACAAGCATGAAGGTCGACGACGGGAAAAGGGTACTGGCAGAAGAGAACAAGATACAGGCGCAAGCGAAAACCGACGTTCCATCGACGTGAAGGCTGAAGAAGGAAAAGATAAGGGAAAGCAGAAAACTCGAGAATCATCCTTCAATTAGGTTAGGTGATTGTGTTTTTGATATTATCCTGGACGCTGTTTGTGCTGTGCCATATGGATTGGTTTTGTTACGGATGCTCCCAGCGTGAATACTCCACGCACACCTCGGAGCTGACACCATGAAACACAGTTCTTCAGAACGGGCCTTAAAGCGACTATGAACAACGAGTTCGTCTTCCGGCTTGTCCACGACAATCTAAGAACAACTCTAGATCGTATTCGCTAGCAGTTTAGTAGACTCTGGCGCGGACTCTTGAGAAAGGAGCTGGGGCGGTACAAGACAAACAACAAGACATATAAGATGAAGCACCACAACCGATAGGTCGAACGGCATCTCTACAGACATTGAAATTGCAGAGGAGTTGAACATAGTTTCAACCAAAGTCGATGATTGGGACGTACACGCGAACACGACCAAAGGGGATTCCACAGCCGCGAATCCCATAGAGGGGAACGGGATGATGCCGGGCATTGAAAAAGTTATACCTTCGCCGCGATCGATACCAAGACATAAATCCAATTCCGCCAAGCCTGTGGGGCAATTCCGCTGATGTAACCCCGCGGAAGAGTCAGACACGTTAATGTTCTATGTAGGACCGGTGGCTATACTACTACCTGAACTGACCTCGCCATCTCCCTTGCTCTTCTCTTTCCTCGAATTCCGCCATTCAAAAATACATAGTTCAGGGCCAAAGCAAATGGCGGCTTCCAGCCTGATAATGGACGAAGCGCTTTCAATGCTGCTTCAAAGTATCAACCTACCACCTATTCTCTGTAAACTACAGTCTTTTTAGAAAAACCGAAGCTAACCTCCGGTGAACAGAAAAACTCCGATATGGGACATGGGATTAGCGCAGACCCATGACATAATCCAAAGTCTGGAAGTAGCGTTACAACGCTTTCAGGATCACATACACCTTCGCCTCTCGCAGTATCGTTCCCATCAAAACGCGATCTCACCTCCACTGTCCGAAGCCCCCGTCAAAATCTTCAGCCATATTCTGCAACAATCGGTCGCCATCCATGATTGGTCTACCGTTCGTCATTGGTCCATCGCACGGCTCAAGGAACTTGCTCAAGTGGCCAAAGCATGGAAGGCTGTAGTTCTTGGGACGCCGGAGATATGGGCAGTAATCAAGATCCGTCGCTGGCCTGATACACGATGGCGGAACGATTTGGACTTGGTGCTAGCGAGATCTCGATCCGCACCGTTGACCATAGTTTATGGCGTAGGGAAAGAGAGATCCGACGGGGAACAAGACTATCGTACAGTTGAAGAAATCTTCAAATTCATCGGCGACCACGCGTCACGGTTTCAAACGATCTTATATAGTGGCACGCTATCCCCAACTGTGGCCGTTATACTAGAACTGCCTACCCCATCGCTCAGACGCATCGGTATCGACTATTGGGACCATTACAATTCACGGGGGTTGAGCCAGAAGCTGAGTCTATCCCCGGGACATCAGCTGTTTCACGTCGAAGCGAAGAATGTGGCCCTTATTTGGGCCAACTTCAAGGACCTGACCTCGCTACGTTTAACTGAGGTTGGGATGACGAAGGAAAATGGCCGACTGGTGGAGGATTTCCTCGCCGTATTACAATCTTGTCCTGATCTAGAGTTGTTGAATCTAGAAGACACGTGGTCGGTACCGGGAGGGGAAAAGGTGGGGTCAATGAGTGAGAGGGAAATACAGGACATCATGGCACGTTCTTGCCGCGTCAAACTCCCCAGTCTGCGGTCCTTAACCATCAAGAACTCGGCCCCCGCACTCGCCCTCGCCATCGTTTTCAGTGTAAACGCAACAGGAGTGTCAGAACTCCATCTTCATGTCGCCCGATACTTCTTAACCGCTCTCACCGACATCAATACTGAACTGCTCATCAAGCCGGCTTTCGACAGAGCTTTCGATCGTAACCCTAAATCTCGACTTTACATCGTTCAACACAACCACTCGCTAAGGATACAAAACCACGGTGACGGATCCTGGGAGAAACAGGCACCCAGAAAGACCTCATTTGGACTCCACATCCTCGTGGACGACGAGATCACTGAGGGCGACGCATTAGCTCACCTATTAGAGTTTCTTCAGTGCCCGTCTCCCACGATGCCAGTGCAACTTGAACTGGGCTTTGGAAACGCTGCCTCAGGGAACATATCTTGCATGCTCGACTTCCCCGTAAACATCCTGGAACGAGTGGTCGAGCTACGATTGCACGGCGATCTCCCCGAAGTCCTTAATTATCTCTCCCAGAGACGAATACGAGAAGGATCTAACAGCGAGCCAACCTCCTGGCCATGTCCTCGACTCGCCGGGATATGGATCAACTGTCACAAATGGAAGCACATCATCGACTTCCTGGAGCGCAGATACGGACCTCGTCCTGGTGGTGATCGAAGTGTGACGAAGCCAGAGCGGCTCCCCAGAATTATATTCGTTCAGTATCGGCCAAATGTGCATGTCCTTTCCAGGATCGAACCATTTGTCGAACGGTGGAAGTTCGTTGGTGAGTGTCAAACTTCAATTGCAAAAAGGTTGCGTAATAGTGTGTTTACTGTCTCTCCTCAATACAAATGTTAGTCATCTAATCGCGTCGCCACTGACGACTACGTGGGACAAGGTGGTGCAGCGCAGTATCCTTGCTGTGTACCCCGTACACGGGGGTTGAAACTTTTCAATTAATATTTTTATTGCTACGCTTACCTTTTGACCTCGGCATCCCATCAGAACATAACGCAGTCAGAGTTCTAAACATGTGTTTGATAAGGGGACAATAAGTATCCTGTCCGGCGAATTGTACAATCTAGCTACACTCACCAACACAATTCCACTGCTCAACAAACGGTCTGATCTGCGAAGGCACATCTGGGGGTAGTTCGGACTGGACAAACGTGATGCTCTGGAGACGCGCTGGTGCCATGAAATTGTCATCTGCTGCAGGATGAGGACTGTATCTGCGTTCCAGGAAAGTTACGATATGTTTCCATTTACGATAGTTGATCCATATGCTGGCAAGTCGAGGACATATCCAGGTTGGTTTGTAATTAGATCCTTTTTGCGTTCGCGTTTGAGAGAGATAATAAAGGATTTCGGGGGTGTGATTGCGGTTACCGTTCAATCGCAGCTCGACCACTTGATCCAGGATGTGCACAGGGAAGCGGATCATACAGGATGCGTTCTCTGAGGCGGCAAGGCCGAAGCCTAACTCGAGTTGCACTGGAATTGAACGAGAAGAATACTGGAGAAACTCGGATAAGCGCTCCAACGCATCACCCTCGGTGACCTCTTTGTCCAGGATGACATGGAATTCAAACGAGGCATTTCTGGGGGGTTGTTTCTCCCACGATTCGTCACCGTAGTTCTGGATCTTCAGCGAGTGACTATATTGGATGATGTAGAGTCGGGTTTCGGGGCAGGGATTGAGAGCTCTATCGAAAGCTGGTTTGATGAGCTGCGCGGCGTTGATGTCGGGCAGAGCGGCCAGGAAGTATCGGCCGACCTGTAGGTGTAGGTTCGACACCCTTGTGGCATGTACACTAAAGACTATGGCGAGGACGAGCGCGGGGGCTGAGTTTTTGATGTTCAAGGACCATAGACTCGGGAGGTCAATCTGTCGAGAACACGTCAAGATACCCTGCATTGACCTCTCGTCCGGTGACCCCGCGTTCCCCTCGTCCGCGACTGGACCGATGCCATCTAAAGCCAACGACGCTAGATCCGGACATGATTGCAGTACGACGAAGAGATCTTCCACCAGTCGGTCATTGTCTTTTTCCACCTCGACTTTCACCAGATGTAACGAGGTTAGGCCCTTGAAATCGCTCCAAATAAGCGGCGTATTCTGTGCTTCGACGTGTAACAGCTTTTGCCCTGACGACAGACGCAACGGCAGCATCGATTGACTTGCTCCCCATGGATCGTAATAGTTCCAAGAGTTGATATGAAAGTGTTTTAGCGATGGGGTAGGGAGTTCTAGTACAGTGGCCACAGTTGAAGATAGTGCGCCACTGTAAATGATTGTTTGTAATCGTGATATGTGGTTGCCAATGAGCTTGAAGATTTCTCCAACTACACGCACATCTCGTATTTCGCTGTCGTATCTCTCTTTCCCTACACCATATACCACGGTTAACGGTGCGGACCGAGACCTTTCCAGCACCAAATCCACATCTTCCCGCCATCGTGGGTTGATGCCAGGCCGGCGATGGATCTTTATCACTGCCCACATCTCGGGCGTCCCAAGAATCACGTCCCTCCACGCCTTCGCCACCTGGGCGAGCTCTTGAAGGCGCGTGATCGACCAGTCAGGAATAGTAGTCCAGTCGTGAACGGCAACCGATTGGAACAAAATACGACTGAAGATTTCAACGGGAAGTCGGGATATAGGAGGAAATATTGCGTTTTGGTGGGAGCGATATTGCGAGAGGCGGAGGTGTACGTGATCCTGAAAGCTTCGAAGCGCCAGCTCCAGATTTTGAACCATTTGGCAGGTCTCCGCTAGACCCATGTTCTGGATTGGCGTTTCTCTGTTAATTAGAGGTCGGAAATCTGGGATTCGACAATTCTGATATCTCCAAAAGACTGCAGCTTACAAAGAGGGTGTAATAAGCGATCCTTCATTGATACTCTCAAGCAGCTGTGAGAGCGTTTCGTCCATGAGCAGTGCGCTGGGAGTCGCCATTTGAATTGTGTGGATGACTTTGAGATGTGATTGATGCCAGAGAATTGTATCGAGAAGATAGCGGAATTGCCGCACAGGCCGTCCAACTTCACATAACACTAAGGAGAGAAGCGCCTGAGTTATATGATATTCCCTAACAGAACGCAATGTCGTCACGTACACCGAAACAAAACGTCGTCAAGCTACCTGCTTGCTGGACGCCGCTCTGGTTTGAGCGTCCTATCTCCGCATATCGCCGTCTGAGCGGCCCCCAACGATCATGGTCAGCTTCTCTTGTGGTCGGCCGACATCAATATCGGCTAGATATGCGTCTTCAACCCGTGGATCAGCACTGGTAGCCGTATGCTGGTGGTTGGGGCAAGACATATTCTGCTAGGCCTGCAAATAAGGTGTCCTTGCAGTTTCTAGCCCACGACCTCTCATGATCTGCCAGCATCAGTTGAGTTGCTTCCTGCACTGGCGTCCAATGAAAATTCAATACAATCATGAAATGTGACAAATATGGAACAGTGCTCATTCGGAGGGCTCATGAAATGACAACTGGCACTGATTCACCTCATGTACAAAGGACATAACCAAGACCTTGAGCCCTGCAGCAGCCGCACCCTATCATACCGATGCCTTTGGTGGTGCAATCAAAGTTCTAACAGATGTGGAAATAAGCATCCAGCCAAGCAACGCTGCAATCTTGCGAAGCTCACGTATGAATTTCCAACGTTCAACAAACGGCTCAATCCGTGGAAGGATATCCACCGTGGGCTCATACTGAAATGTGATGACTGGAAGTCGCGTCCGTATCATTTCACCCCAATCAGCCGTGGGGCGAGGACCATATCTCTGTTCTAGGAAATTCAGGATCTGTTTCCATTTACGATGACAAACCCATATCCCAGTGAGTTGAGGACGTGAATAGGTCGGCTTGGTGTTGGGTTCCTTGGGTGCCTGTGGCAGAGAGAGATAAAGAAGGATTTCGGAGTTGTGAGCGGGGTTGCTGTGCAATCGTATCTCGACCACTTGATCTAGGATATGTACAGGGAAGCCGATCATGCAGGATGCGTTTTCTGAGGGGGAGTTCCCAAGGCCCAGCTCTAGTTGCACTGGTATTGGATGAGACGAATACTGAAGAAACTCAGACAAGTGTTCTAGTGTGTTGGAGAAGCCCCCGAAGGGGCTTCATGCGCATGCTATTCGATGGTTTTTTTTTTTGTGTGAGGACGGAGGGGAATCCGCTATCGGACGAAAGGTCCCATGTTTCCATGTTCCCTGACAGTGTGGGTGTGACCCAACTAACCCCCCCCTGACTGGTTAGTAGACAGCACCAAGCCTTCGACTCAGATGTAAACTAGACCATAGGCATCTGCTCACCACACTCAGCTGTGTGTGACTTCAGTTTTTAGTGGTTTCGACACCACATGCCCCATTTAACCCTTTACAGGGGTGGTCCAGGGGGGTTCAGGTACCTTTCAGTTCCTTACTTGCCCTCTGGAGGTTTGGTAGAAAAGGGCTCCAGCATAGCCATCATTGCCTCCCAGTCTCTGGCTCACTCCTCCTTCATCTGAAGTCATCTACAACCTTGTACCAACCATGGGTGTCTTTTTCAATCAGACCTTTCCATATCTCAGTTGGACCTTGGGTGCTTTTTGGCATTCCTTTGTTCCTGTACTTGGGTAGTTTGCTAATCTTTAAGTCAATTTGGACTATCCTGAGAATACTATTGTTGAGAGAGGCTATGGCTCTCTTTTTATTTATTATTTCACTATGCATTCTTCACACATTCCTTAGTTTCCATATTTGGAAAGCTGTTTCTGAGATCATTATCTTTGTTAATATTTCAGCTTGTTTGTCTTCCATTTCTAGAAGTCCTATTCCCAGTATTTGGTTATAACTGGGAGGTTCAAAGTCTAAGTTCTTAGTGGCTTTTGCTTTTTTTTTTAGCATTTTCCCACAGTGCATCCATGTTTCATGGTGCCATTTGTTTTGACATTCAATTAGAATGTGTTCCAGTGATTCTAGGGCACCACATTTGCATAGTGCTCTTTCTTCCTGTATTCCTCCCCATTTATGGATGAATGTTCCACATACAGTTCTTCTGTGTATGGCTTGCCATAAGAAGTCTGTTATTTCTCTTCTTATCAGGGGGTGTCTAATGCTACCCCATATTGAGTGTTAAGAGTTAGCTCCTTGCTAGACTCTGATAGGCACTTCTGTGCTGAGGGTGCCAACCAGGGGTACTCACTGATGGCTATGGCTTGTTCTTGGAGATGTAAGAGAAGAGATTGGATTGAATGACACTAGATTACAAACAGGTGTTTGTGATGGGGAATCCTACAGCATTCCCCTCACTCTTTATATACTAAATTCAAAGGAATCTTCTAGAACATTCTCCTAACATTCTTCTAAGGCTGACTGATCCTTCCACCATGCTGAGTGAGCTTAGACTTGCAAACCACTTAGATCTCCTAAGAGAAGTTTCCTTTAATGGTTTGGCAATCCCTTAATACTGGT